>MJUU01013377.1:110928-137865 GCA_002080025.1 Modiolus philippinarum | reverse complement strand
AGAAGATCTTTGAATGTGTTTTCCCATAGGGTCCAATGTTAAAACTATGTTTCCCGCTGGCGGCCATCTTGGATATCGCACGGACCTGAAAAACACCTTTTTTGTAGGGGACCACCCAAGGACTATTGTGGTCAAGTTTGGTTCCATTTGGCCCAGTAGTTTCAGAGGAGAAGATCTTTGAATGAAAAGGTTACGCCGAACGGACGGAAGGACGACGGCAGACAGACTGATGGACGACGGACGACAGACGGACGGACGACGGATGCAAAGTGATGGCAAAAGCTCACCCTGGCATTAGCCAGGTGAGCTAACTAGCACATTTGGTTTCACTGAACAAGCTACAAATGACGGCTAAATTGCATAAATTGCATGTGACAATTCCTTCTTTTGTCAAAACCCCAGAGAGTATGTGTGATTGGTTAAATTGAAATTTTCGTCAGGAAGCAACATGGTAGCCACAACTTTCTTAGGCAAAGGGATCCATTGTGATGAAGGTTTTGGTTTAATGATAAGAGTAGGATTTTGCATGTCATCTGTTAATCAGCTGAAATTCATCTGTGGCCAATTTATCATCACATAAATAAGATAAAAGGGATAAGAGGAAACATCTACAATGGCTGAAAATTATAATTACATGCCTCAATCTGCCAGGGAACTACACAGGAAAAACATGTATAAGACAAAAGACAAACGTAAACAACAATAGGAACTTGGGACGGCCGGACCTGGTACCCAGACTAACTGCAATTATCTTGGATTCTGTTTCAATAAATAACTGAAAACATAACAAAATTCTGGTTGGTTTTTTTGCTAATATAGCACTGAAAACGTGAATCACAGACATAACATCAATCAATGGTAGTCAGTACAGCCTTAACTATATATATATATAAATGTAAAAACATAATTAACAATTTCTAAAAGGAGGCTCATAAGGGTGTTCATTGTTTAACTTTTCATAATCATGTAATAAATTAGCTTACAATAATACAAACAGATATACACTAACTATCCAGAGCAAGGTGCATTTTAAACAGCTATTTTTATTCCATGGGAAAGATTGAAAAAAATCAATAAAGCCAGTTTATTGTAATGTCATAACATAATTATCTGCACAGAAGGTGTAAAGTAGCTTCAAAGACTCTTTTTAAAGAGAAACTGTCAAATATGTTCAAAAATTACTCTAAACATGTTCATGTACCCTTGTGTTATTTGCTGTTGTTCCTTTCCATGACAGTTTTAGGGAACTATAAATTGGAGTTTCTGGTGGCCAAAATCTAACTTTTTTTTATAGTTTTTTTGAAATTTCACTTAGTATAAAATCTCAATACTTTTATCCTGCTTTTATTTCACAAAGGATAAAAAGGAGAAAATTAGCATTTATTGTTAATACAAATGTATGAAAATTATACACATCAATATAGTAATGCCAATAAGTTTATTTTGGCAGTGTCAAATATCACTTATCTAAAATGAATATTCACTTTAAAAGCAACGATGATTTATTTTCTTCAAATTAAATGTTATGCTAGTATTTAAATAATGCAATTAAAACTGAACATTGAAACAGGAGACTGGTGAGGATATGCAAGATGTAACATAAACAGGGGAACAACAAAGGACAATATAAGTCAGAGAAAAAAACAAAAGCATGGATTTTACTCTTTTCAAAGAAAAAAATCAACTTATATAACAGCCATTTTGTGCAAAATGTTCTTTACCTGCAGGACACTATAGTTCACAAAACTAGACTCTTAAATAGAGTCAGAAACACTCACATTGTCACAAATCTAAACACTGAAAAAGAAACCTTTAAACCAAGCTTTAAAATATTTGATACAGGATTTTGTAAATTTTAGATTGTTTTCCTTCCCATTTACCAGGCAAGTCCTAAAAGGTTTCAGATTGAAAAAGATTTCAATTTTTTTACCCTTTACTAATTTTTAACAATCAGCTAAGAATCACATTCTTTAGACACTTTTTTACAAAATAATCTAAAAATTTAACAAAGTCTGGATCTTTATCACGGATCTGTGAAGACATTCTGTTTTCCCCTAAATGGTTATTATTAAACTATTTTATTAAATTATTTTCCATTATGTTGGACACAAAGCTTTTAAAACAGACCATCACAAATTTTTTGTTCAAACTGGTCCAATTATTGTTGAGCAAAAAAACTTTAACTTGCATTCAATAGATACCTATGATTCTGTTTTCCTGCTGGAGACATTGATTAGATAAAAACATGCCAAAAAACCTTCAAAGGCCATTATCCATGAAGCATTGAGACCATATTTGATTTTCAAAGGAGCATGTAATTTGGACCATTTTAACTTAAACAACTGCATGCAAGTCACAAATTTTAAAAGGTGATCAACCAAAGACATTGGTGACACATTTGGTTTTAATTGGCCTAACATGGTTGCATACTTTTTCAAATGAATACCTAAGCAACTACTAAAAACCCTAAATCCAGATTATGTGGCAATATAAGGTTCACACACAGACAGAAAACATAGCATAAACAACAATGACAAAACGGACAATACATTCAGTGGTACAAATGCCACAAAAAAGAAAAAATGAAAACCTTTAAACAAAATTTAAGGGGTCTATCCAAGATTATTAATCAAGGAAAATCATTTTAAATGAAGATTACAATTGATTGGCGAGCAGATACAAAACAATGGTAAAGACCGACCCTGTATATAGTCAATAACCCAAGAAAGCTTTGACCAATTTTGCTCAGAGATCAGACAGGAAATATTTTAAGTTGCTCAAATTTTTTTTTATTGGGAGCTGCATTTATTGCAATTTCTCTGCAAATTAAAAATAGACTCTTTGTAGACACAGTGACTTATTATGATTGACTCAAAACACAAGAAAAAACATTTTATACTGGATGCAATTTTAGTAAAAATTAAACATTACTAAATGCCCTGAAAATCTGAACACATATCAACATAGAACATCGGGAGAGTTGATTGGTATTTACACCTTAAACTTTTATTAAAGGAATGGTCATCTTAAATATAAAAAAATGCAATATCAGATCTTTATTCTGCAGACGTTATTAATCACAAAAAGAAATAATTCTACATTAAAGTATCCTTCTGTACTATATTTTCAGTTATTCTCAATGTCCCCTTTTATAAAGTTATGAATATAGTGTTATATTTGTAAAATTTGATATCAAATTATTCTGTTTAAATCAAAGACCTAAAAGAATATAATTACTTAAGAGTGTTTTGTCATAGTACCTGTAATATGTGTTGTAAATTATCGGTCTGAATTTTATATTGAATGGATTTGCCTTTTCCTTAACAATATTTTGAGTTTACAATTACACAAATCAACATAAACTGAATTTTTGCAATAACATACAGACAATGAGATAGGTTAACCAAAATAATTTCTGTAACTAAGAGAATACCTACAGCAACTCATGAAATACGTCTTCTCCAATAAATAAACTGTAATAAAAAACTATACTGGTCGTGTACCAGTTATCGCCATTTTCACACTGTGATTTTGCATTTGATCTTCTTAAACTCGGACTAAACTTTAAATGTGTTATATTGTACAGATTTACCAAGTAATACGTTAACCAATCGTGTTCATTTTCAGTTTCATTGCACATGCACAGTAATATAGTCCTTTTAAAAAATGTTGGTTTTCTAGACAAATTTTGCTGATGTATGTACCAGTTATCACCATATTTCAAATTTACCAATTTTTTAAATGTACACTATAATCCACTAAAATACTCCAAAAAGAGGTGAACTTAAGGGAAATAAAGAATGAAAGGTCAGCCGATGCAATTTTCAATCTGAAAGTAGCATGATTTTAATCAATGCGAAATTCGCTCTATTTTGTTCACAAAGACAAGAAAATAGAAGACCTTTACAGCCCCAATTCAACTTGATTTGACTATCTGAAGAGAAAGCAACATAGTTAGCTTTTATTTCTGGCAGAAAAATATGGCTGACACCAAAAGTTCTCTTTTGCGACATCACATGTATAAAAAGATCTATTTTTTGCTAATTATCATAAGTGACCCCCACAGAGCAAAATATATTTTAAAGGGGCTCTCAAGGGATTTTATATCAGATATCACTGATTTTAAAGATTAAAACAAATTTCTTCAAGGAATGTATTTTTAGGATATTGTTGCCACTTCTGTACATAACTGTGTAACAAAAGTCACGTGCGATCTCGAAGCACATGGAAATTGGCGATAACTGGTACACCGCGATAACTGGTAATCGACCAGTATGCCTAATGGAATGAAATAAAAGAAACTTTGAATAATAAATATTTCTTAATTTTCAAAGTGATAATAACCTACTAGTCCCTCTGTTACTTAAGTACTTAATTAATACACATTAGGATTACGTCATAATAACTAAATATGTATATATATTTACAATCAGGAAAGGATAAATCTTGATATGTCACTATCAAAATGTATATTTCTAAAATGTCACTACATAATACTACAGCACCAACTTATTAGGGTAGAGATAAACACTGTGGTGTTTAACAATAATATATACAGGCCATTCCAAATAGATTGAAATCACCATCCAGTCCTAGATATTTTTGTTCTTGAAATATCTAATTACATTTATCATTAACCTTCAAAACAAAGTTTGTAACATGACATCTTAATTAACAATGAAGTGATATGGGGTAAATGCCAATGAGACAAAGTTTCTACAAATACATAGTAGAACCATGCTTTTATGGTAGTCAGTCTTCAGGAGAGAGAATACACATTTTTTTCAACATAGATAGTATTGTATATTAAATGTTGATTAGTTCTCATTTCCTTGCTGTTGCTTGAATCTTCTGTAGACTGAAATCTAAATATAAATTTATTGTTATGCATATCTATAGTCAAGTCATAAACTATTGCATGTAAGGACTATTTATAAATCAAGAAAGAAAGAGGGCAATTTTATAGGTGCTTATTAAGTACCGGGGGTATATATATATATAAGAAACTGTAAGAGCAAAGAGAAGCAAAAAGCAGAAATCCAACAATTCGTAGTCTGTATAGATTTATTTTAGACTTTATTTATTTATTTTTAGTTTAGACTTTTTGCCAAAAAACATAATTGTATTTTTTAGGAAAAATCTATTTTGTGGCTGAGGATTTTTTTAACAATGTGTTGAATATAGGGCAAATTACTGAATTTGAAATAATGATTGTAAAAATCTTTGGTTCAAGACATTTGACATAAATATATACATTTGCAAATGTTCTAAATTAAATTATTCATATCTATATCACATTTTTATCACTTATTCTACAAACTACAACTAATAAGAAATATGTAACTATATAATTTCCATGGAAAACTAAACTCATCTGCTTATAATGGTGGTTAATTCTGCATAAATACTGTGACAAAATGAGATCCTATTTAATATCAGAATATCTAATATTGTGATATCATCACAATGTCCATGCTATTGGCAGTGATATGTAAACAAGAGGTTCTCAAGAGGATGTTATTGCTCACCTGGATCTTGACCTTTAGATAATTTACCTGACCATAGTAACTCATTAAATTATGCAGGTTTCTACCTGTCGTCTATAATGAGGTATTAACATATTCAACAAAATGTTTGTGAAAGGAACCATCCCAGGAATTTCATGACCAAGTTCAAATTGGTCTAATGGTTTCAGAGAAGATCTTTGAACGCATTTGTAGAGGCTTGCTTGTTCAACTATTTTCCTTGCAGTCAGTCATCTTGGATGATCTATACATACAAACATATAAGCAAAAATCACAAATTTTTAAGGAAGGCACCTGTTGTGTTTAAAATTTGCCAAGTAGTTTCATGAAAGAAGATCTGTGGATCTATTTCCCATTTAAGCCAAATTGTAAAACTATGCTGTTAGATGGAGGCCATCTTGGAAGAGGTAGAAACATTAAGATCAAATTTTGAAGAGGATGACACATGGCTATTGTCATTGTGTTTTATTCATCTGGCCTACGGATTTAGGAGAATAAGATCTTTAAATGAAAAATGTTTGACAAATGGACATCATGTATATGGACAAACCACACCAAGTGATGAAAAGCTCACACTGGCTTAAGTCATGTAAGCTAAAAATCGCCATAGATACTTCCTGACTAGTATTTGATATGACAATCAGAATAGAGACATCTACTTTAATAAAACCGTCATTAGATTAAAACTAACATTAGAGACATATATGATGTTCTGATTAAAATAAGAAAACAAATTAATATAGACTAATATGTAAAAATTAACATTTTAACAAAGTAAATAGAATAAATAAACAAATAAATATATCACATGTATATCTTTTTCTGATTGTTCAATAATAACTTAACTTTTAATATTAAAAAAAAAACAAATTGAGATTAACTAAATATAGAGATTGCAAACCTAACATGTTGAATTTTAAAGGCAACGTGCAGCATCTTATATCAATATTGGCCTCTTAACAGGAAAAACGCATGATCTTTTGTTGTATTTTGGTACACATTTAAAAAATCTTTGATACACTGTATAAAGTTTAATGATGTATTTGGACTCCAAAAGTTAGCTAATCTGAAAGTTATTTCAACAGCCCATACTGTTTTTTCTGTAACTCATCTATTGACAATTTTAATATTTCTTATCTTTTCATGACATTGATATTTGCCCTTCAAAATATACAGGGTTTCATACAGACATTTATTCTGTTAAGTAACAGATTGCAGGTAACAGTTTTAACAATGTCAATTTTATTACATTGTGAATAAATTTAAAGCTGATTCTGCCTTGGGCATGCTTGAACTTTTGAATTTGCATTCAAGGCATAATTTCTACTTGAAAACTTGAAAACATCAATACAAGAATTTTCTCAAAATTAGTAAGCAAAATGTTAGTGCAATATCCCTCTTCATCCAAAATAAGCTCTGTTTGCTTTCAACACAACTATAAAATAAGGATTTGCAGGATCAAAACATAAAGCTCAGCATCATGTTGGGGATTTATCAGATCAGGAAGAGCTGGAATCTGTTCTCTGGGATTTGTCATATGACTGTGCACCACGACAAATACATCTTAGTTCATCAACTAGTGTCTCGTAACGATAAGCGACACGGATGTCTGAAACATTAGTCCTTGTTACATCATTACCAGCCACGCCTTCCTTGGTATAATTCAATCCTAACCAGTTTTGTTTGACCTGAAAAATTAAATCTTTAAATCAGTCCTCTGAATATAGTACATTATCAAAGCTGTATTCTTACTTTTCTTATTTATTTGGATCAGACCAATGGAGTTGACAAACAAAATATCTATTTTAATCCAGACGATAAATGAAAGGTCGTGCAACACACCAAACTTGGCAATCACTTGTTATTTTCAAAATTCGGTGGTGGAGACAAAATCAATTCTAAAACCTTAAATCTTTTTTTATGTTTTGTACTTCTCAGGGGTGTACGCCCCCTTTCACAGTCAAAAATAAAAAATATAGCAGAAATTTTGCTTTGAAGTACCATTTTAGTCATAATTTTAACTTGACACATTTTTACCAAAGATATTTGAAAATAAAATATTTTTGTACCTTAAAAAACAAGAAATCTGATTCAGTAACTAATAAAATTTAACCCTCAAAATTTTTTCACCTCCATCCACTCGGCTAATTTTAACATATTTACGATTTTAGTCCCCCTTTCTTAAATCCTGGATCCGCCCCTGCTTTTCTTCCACAAGTGTAATGACCTTTCCAGAGTATATTAAATGACTTTGTGTTAATGATTAAATAACAATGAATACATAAGAACATACAATGTAGTTTAATTTCAAGTCATTCTATCAGGAACTGTAATACATATTCTCATCATTTTATGTTTATATCGAGATCTATAATATTATTGGATGTATCTATAAATAGTTGCTTATGTTACAGAAAAGAAATAAAAAAAATAAAATTACCCATTTCGCGAAAATGACCATAATTTACAAACTCAACATGATTTGTCATTAGTTCAATTATAATGATAACTATATGCATTTTCATTTTAAAGATTCCCAAATATAAAGCCTAAAGTTTTAGGTGACCGACCAACATACTTGGCAAGGGTTCGACATAAACTTTTTGACCAACTTGCCCGTTCGGGCAAGAGAGCTTCAAATTTTACTTGCCCGAAACCAGGAAGTACTTGTCTGAAATTGTGAATATCAAACAGCTAAAATATGGTCCCTTATATAGCATTGCGAACTTGGAAGTGTTTGTAATGTCTCATGTGACAGAACCTTGAGCAAACAAACAAGGATATTTTGAAGCATAGTTGAGTGGGAACACCTGACAGAGCCTGCAGTCCTATTAAACATGATTCAGTTTAACAAGTTTCGTTGTACTTATACAAATGAAAATCAACAAGGTTTGTAATCATTTAAAGGGTTTGAATATTTTTCACTGACAGATTAAGTACCATGATTGAAAAATAAATAAATAGATACTAGGAAATTAAATGAAAAGAAAGGAACTTGTTGAAGATCTCTCATAGATGTTTTTATTTAAAAAGCAATGTATCAGAAGCTGATGCCATGTTCATACTTCACTACAATTGTTTTCCATTTTTTAACCAAAAAAAATCTAATCGCGAAAATGTAGAGTTTTTTTTTCATTCCGGCATTGTACATGTGTATTCATTCCATTTGAATAATAAAGGGCTACGCTGAGTGCAGCATGATACGACCGCAGCATGTCGTCCACTGAAATCTGAAAAAGTGTAATTTAAAGCGAGTATGGACAAACGAAGGAGCTTGACACAATAATTAGAAGGACGCAATAATTAGATTGACCCAGAAATTAGCTGGACACAAACTAGGGAAAATAAAAATTAGCCCTTATGACTCCTTATGATTCCTCTTTGACCCTTTATAGCGCAGAAACGGTAAGAGCTACGCCCAATCCATTNGAAAAATAAATAAATAGATACTAGGAAATTAAATGAAAAGAAAGGAACTTGTTGAAGATCTCTCACAGATGTTTTTATTTAAAAAGCAATGTATCAGAAGCTGATGCCATGTTCATACTTCACTAGAATTGTTTTCCATTTTTTAACAAAAAATATCTCTAATCGCGAAAATGTAGAGTTTTTTTTCATTCCGGCATTGTACATGTATATTCATTCCATTTGAATAAAAATTGCTAGGGTAAAATTTCCACAGCCCCAAATACAATAGTGAGTACTCATTATGCAATAAACAGCAACAAAGAAAATACAATAGGTGTTTACATTATCCCTATGATTCTACAGCTTACATCCGTGACCATGACATCTATAATTAGCGCGACATTTTGATTGGCTGCTCAAATCATGGTCAGGAACAGGAAGTGTGATCGCACATTTGTGTTCTGTCAGGTTTGACATTGCTTAAGAGAAGACTCTAGAGAAGTTCCAACTGATAATTTCACAGCTGACCAATAGCAAAGAATCTATTAATAGAAATTGCTATCTTTGTATGTTGGGGATTTTTAATTTTTAAACACAAATGTTTGACCACCGTCATTCACGAGGCATGTCAACTTATCAAACAGTTAAAATGACCGTATCAGCTTAATTTTTTTACTTGCCCGATCGGACAAGTTGAAAATGAGTTTTACTTGTCCGAATGTGGAATTCACTTGCCCAAGGCAATCCGACAACCATTAATGTCGAACCCTGTTGGCATCACTTACGTGATTGCCAAGTAATCATCTTTTGGGTCATGTCACCGTTTCACAGATTTAATTTCCTTTGGCTGACAAATATTTTGTCTCATTTGCTGTGAATTAGCTACTTTTTCACAAATGATACATTGTGAAGTACCACCAACCAAGGCTACATATACCCTTTTTTGGCTTTAACACAGTCCAGATAAAGAAAGATATTTTTAAAAAAATATAATTCTAATAGATGAAAGGTTCATTTCTATTTTACAGATTACCTTTCCATATTTTCTCTTGCTTTCTATAAAAATCCAGGTGAAAAATGGATAAAAAGATGCAAACTTTGATCTAAATACTAAAAAACAAGCAAAGAGACCCATAATTTTTATCATCTCCCTTCAGTGAAAAATTAAGAAAGTCCATTTCTATTTTAAGGGAACCATGACACACCATAAGGTTATAATTTTTGGAAAGCATACATTACCTCATGTTCAAACCCACTCTGTAAGACACTGTTTCTAGCTATCTCACACATATCACAGGTACTTAACTTCCAAACTTGGGCAGCAATACTGTATTCTTCCATTAAAGGTTCCTGTAAGACATACAATCAGATTAACTAACATCCATAGCAAAATGTCAATCATTTCAAGCCACAAAATGGGAGTTAAGATATTTCTTAAATTCCTGTTTAGCTAAACAACAGAAAAGAATGTTGATGTTTAGACACTGTCCTTCAATTTTCTTTCTACAACAGGAAGTGTTCATACACAAAATAGTGACATATCCAATATGTTTTGTATAGAAACAATGCAATAATTTTTGTTGGAAGTCGTACTGAATTTCATGATGATCACATGGTTTATTTACCATTTTCTTTATTAATGATTAAAATTGCACTTTTTCTAATTTTTATTCATATTGAATCCATATAAAAGCATTGAATCGATTTGGAAGACTTTGTGTATTTTATACGTGTAATGTTTCATCTGTAACAATAAGGTTTACACGTATTTACACTTTGGTCAGCCATTGCTTTTTTATTTCAAACAGGTTCTCACAATTTCTACATGACAGAAGTAAAATAGGACATCACAATTCAAATCTTGATTGTTCCATGATGACCAAAGGTTATTCAAAGACAAATGTGAGGTCATTCAGTCAAAGTACCGAGTGTAAATTCATGTATTGAAAGTACATATAAGTTCCAGTAAATTTTTAAAGGCTATTCTAACCACCTCAGCTCAACATACCTTTGTAAAATGGAACTGAAGTGGATCATCTGTGGATAGTGACACATTTAATCCTCTGTTGAAATATTCTGGCAGTGGATTGCGATGATAATTAAGGAATAATGAGTTGTTACTAAGAGGTGACATAGCAATGCCTATCTGAGACAAGTAGTATAAATATTGTAGAACTGGCACCTACAAATATATACAGGATAAGGTTTCATAAGGCATGTGTAGACTATTTTTATTCTGTTTAAATGTTCAAATTAATAAGATAGTTTCTCTAATGATATGTCAAGTTTAAACCGGTTTTGACCCATTAGATAAAATTCTCGTATTCAATGTATGTTTAATAAAGCCCCGTGCAATTTCCTGCCAAATTTATTCGGAATACAATTCTAGGTGTTTATCATTTATCAATAGAGAAAAAGATTACACCACTTTATCTTGATTATTACCATATTTTATCCACTCTCGATAGTTAAATTAAAAAATTCTAAAATGCTTGGCAAGCCTCGCAATTAAAATTTAACTATCTCTAGTGGATAAAATATGGTAATAAACGGGATCTTGTGGTGTAGTCTATATATATTTATATTTTGTTCTGCTTTAAACAGTCTATTGATGTATTATGATTTTTACAGGTCTGTAAGTCACTTATCACTTGATCAAAGGAATGACTTTGTTTTCTTCCAATCAGTATATCTCCTATAAGATAGATTCACAGGTGAAACAGTTTTTATGTACAATGAATGGTAAATATCATCTTTCAACATTTGAGATATTAATATGTTCTGGAATTTTTCTATAGAATTTGTTATAAATAACTGATATAATAAGTTGTCAATTTCTTAACAACAGAAATGACATTTTTCTTGATGGTAATTTTATAAATAGTTGACTGGTAATTGATTGCCCTAAGATAAATTAAAACAACAGAAATGACATTTTTCTTGATGGTAATTTTATAAATAGTTGACTGGTAATTGATTGCCCTAAGATAAATTAACAGGTGGACTATTGGTATTGTGTATTCAGTAAAAACTGTCTAAACCAAATCCTGACAAAACCGAATTTCATCTAAACCGATCATTTTTTAAGCCCTGTCGCCATTCCCTATACATTGTATTATTTCATGTGAATTTTCACTGATTAAACAGATGCCTTTCAGCACTGAATATCAAATTTCTTATCTTTTTGCATACTGAAATTTAACCTGTCAAAACAAATCAATAATTATCCCTTATTACCTAATTAGGCCATACAAAGTTAATTAAATGGTTCTCAGGCCTTTTTCCATTGAAACTGATGAGGGAGGTGATCTTTTTTATCTTTTTATTTACCAAAAAATAGACGAGGCTGCTTTTTACAATGTGAAAACTACCAACATTATGAAGTGAGGGAGGTCATTTTTTTATTTTTCATTTTATTGAAATGGCAATGAATAGGGTCAATAAGGAGATTTTTTCAAAACTCCAACTAGATAAGGGAAGGCCTGAGTTTCACATGGCCTTACATTTGTGTTTATACAAGCATTACAATTATCACCTGTACCAAAGTAAAAAAAAATCATTGATTGATTTGGGTGCCCCAAAATATTTATGAAATTAACAATGAAGGGATATGGAGTAAATGCAAATGAGACAAAATTTCTACAAATACGTGGTAAAACACAGCAATGGAACAACGCTTTTATTGTTGTTCTTCATCATGAAAACACTTATTGAAACATTTAATAACACATAATAACTGTAATCCAAAGGTGCATTGAAACATTGAATTCAAGTTATGGAGTAAAATTCCACAGTCCAAGAGGTGTTCAGTTTAAACAGGTTTCACTGTATATCCCATGGTCAAGTTTTTCATTTTTTTTAAACTCTGGAAAGATATTTATGTATTTGGTGTTATTAGACTGTATTTATTCCATAAGTTTTACAATAAGTTCTTTTTGTTACCTTTCTTAGAATTAAACCATGAGCAATATTTTCTGCAAACAGGAATCCAGCCACTAAATGTGTAACATTTCCTGCCTCTCCACAATGTGGTCTTAACAAAAATGTGTGTAAACCTCTCTCTCTGAAAAAAATATGTACAAGTATTACATTCTATACACATCATGGAAAATCTGTTTTCAAGACAAAGTTAAACTTTGTTATAATGTCAATTATCCATCCAAGACTTGGTGTTGTAAAAGGGATTTAGAGATTAATACAAATCTAGAGAAATAAAAGCAACAAACTTTTGAACTGTCTTCAGGGGAATTTTCAGCAGGTTCTTATTTTAGCTATATTCACAAGGTTAATGGAAGGGCACAAAATAAAAAACATTCCTACAGTTTACACGGAACCTATGTCTCACCTGCTTATTCCAATGTCATTATAATTTAGCCAGTTTTAAGGAGTAATTGCTCAGTAGAATTCAAACACATAACAGGTCTATGAAAGTTTCAGGAAATTTACCAAAATTGGAATGAAAAAATTTTGATATCTAACTATTGAAAAATATTTGTTTTGACTCAAATTCATCCAAAAAGCATGGTTGTTAGCGTGAATTCACTTGTTTGAAAATGGTAAAATTTTCAATTTTACTTATCTCATTTTATGCATAAAAGTTGATAAAAAAGACTTAGTTTGTACTTGAAGCTTGCTTCCTCAATTTGATACATCTGTATACAGGATTAAACGAGATTCCATGTCATATAATACACAAGATATTAAATAAAATGTTAATTTTAACTGAAGTCAGTGATATGTAAAATTAAGTATGTGTATCATATCATTATATGACAGCTGTTCATAAAATAACAGGATCCCATATGTAACTAAGAGATGATAATAACATTTTCATGAGTTGGAAAAGATCCAGTTGATTCAAAATTTCAAGAAAATCTTAAGACAAAATTTGCAAAATATTGCCATTGATGCATTTTTTTACCATAAATTAGCCATTTGCTAATCAATACAGATTTATTATTTTTAAGAAATTTTAAACAAGAGGCTCTCAAGAGCCTGTATTGCTCACCTGGGCCACGATTGATTTATGCAGTTAAAATAATCCCAATAATTTAAGGGCATTATTTTCAAATTTGTTAATAGACATTGATGTTATATTATCTTAAGTTAAACTGTATTCCAGACTTGCAGCTATTTTGGATAAGGTGCAGTTCTACTGTAACCTTTCTTGAAGGGGACAGTGAGTCTAATTTTGGTTCCAATTGACTAAATATTTTCAGAGGAGAACATCTTTAAATGCTTTCCAATAGGCTTCCAATAGGTCTGAAGGTTAAACTATGTTCCCCACTGGGGCCATCTTGAATGCCATATAGACAAGCCAGGCAAATTTTCAAACGGGAACAACTATGGCCCGTTGTGACCAAGTATGTTTTCACTATTGGCTATGTAATTTCAGGAGAAGATATTCAATGTTTTCCCAATGGGTCAAATGTTAAAATTGTTCCCCGCTGGCAGACATCTTGCATTAAGCAAAGACCTGAAAAACAACTCTTTTGCAGGGCTGCAACCTATAGAAAATTGTGGCCAAGTTTGGTTCCAATTGGCTGAAAAGTTTCAGAAGTGTTTTTCCATAGGGTCCAATGTTAAAACTATGATCCCTGCTGGTGGCCATCTTGGATATAGCATGGATCTGAAAAACAACTTTTTTGCAGGAGACCATCTAAAGACTATTGTGGCCAAGTTTGGTTTCAATTGGCTCAGTAGTTTCAGAGAAGAAGATCTTTGAAAGTGTTTTTATATAGGGTCCAATGTTAAAACTATGATCCCTGCTGGCGGCGCCATCTTGGATACAGCGCAGATCTTAAAACAACTTTTTGGCAGGGGACCATCGAAGGACTATTGTGGCCAAGTTTGGTTTTAATTGGCCAAGTAGTTTGAGACGAGAAGATCTTTGAAAGTGTTTTCCCATAGGGTCCAATGTTAAAACTATGATCCCTGCTGGAGGCCATCTTGGATATAGCGTGGATCTGAAAAACAACATTTTTGCAGGGGACCATCTAAGGACTATTTTGGCCAAGTCTGGTTTTAATTGGCCAAGTAGTTTCAGAGGAGAATTTTCCCATAGGGTCCAATGTTAAAACTATGATCCCTGCTGGTGGCCATCTTGGATATCGCGCAGATCTGAAAAACAAGTTTTTTGCAGGGGACCATCTAAGGACTATTGTGGCCAAGTTTGGCTCAGTAGTTTCAGAGGAGAAGATCTTTGAAAGTGTTTTCCCATAGGGTCCAATGTTAAAACTATGATCCCTGCTGGCGGCCATTTTGGATATAGCGCGGATCTGAAAAACAACTTTTTTGCAGGGGACCATCTAAGGACTATTGGGGCCAAGTTTGGTTTCAATTGGCCCGGTAGTTTCAGAGGAGAAGATCTTTGAAAGTATTTTCCCATAGGGTCCAATGTTAAAACTATGATCCCCGCTGGCGGCCATCTTAGATATCGCTCGGATCTGAAAAACAGCTTTTTTGCAGGGGACCATATAAGGACTATTGTGGCCAAGTTTGGTTTCAATTGGCCCAGTAGTTTCAGAGGAGAAGATCTTTGAATGAAAAGTTTACGCCGGACGGACGAAGGACGACGGATGGACGGACGACGGACGAAAAGTGATGGCAAAAGCTCACCCTGGCATTAGCCAGGTGAGCTAAAAACTAGAGCTGTCACCGAATGGCAACCAATTATGGTTGAACTCTGAATCAATATGGAAAGTGCAAATTTAAGCGTGTGTTGACACAATACAGGTGTTGACACAGTACAAGTATGGACACAATGATATGCCTCTCCTTTTTCCAAAATACATAAAAGGGAAGTTCTGAGACCGAAAATCAATTCTATGGGTGCTAGGCAATCTTCCTGTAAAGTTTCATCCATTTTGAGGCACTTTAAATTTTCCCGCCTTTTTCCAGTTTCCATAACAACGGCAGCCATTTTGAAAATTCTGAGACCCAAAATCATTTCTATGGGTGCTAGGCATCCTTCTTGTAAAGTTTCATCAAATTTGGAGCACTTTGAATTTTCCAGCCTTTTTTTCAGTTTCCATGGCAATCAATGGCAGCCATTTTGATTATTCCAAAAGATATGTGTGTGCACATCTACCTATTGTAAGTAAGATTCCTTTGAAGTAGTTGGAATTTGTTTGCAAACTTTCTAATAAACACGAATAGTTGTGTTTTTCATTTGTACGGACGGACGGACAGACGGACAAAGGTAAAACAATATGCCCCCCAACTTTTCGTCGTGGGGGCATTAAAACTTTGTTTTAGGATTAACATGATTGTTGACGATGCAGACAACAATTTCGACAACAGAATTTGAATAGCGATGTCTCACTTCCCCAACTATTTGTCACAGGCAAGACAACTAGCAAAATTTAAGGTAGTATACCTCTAAACATTTTTGTTCTTTACAAGAATTTCAATTTGTCAAAGTTTATGACTTTTCTAACTTCTTTATTACCCGTCAGTGGTGAACAAATCAAGAAATGTTAAAACTATGAAAATTATCTACTATGTGGTATGTAAATCAGAAACAGAAATTTCTTTTGTATAGGTAGTCTGTATTGTACATGGTTATAAAATTAAAAAAAAACATTAATTTTTTTCCACTAGATTATTAGATTGTTGAGGCTAAGAATGTGTTGTAAGAATTAAAAGTATAGGATGAGATTTACAAAACATATGCTATATTTTCAATCTTCTACAATTTAGTGTCAAATAGTGTAAGGAAATGCAAATTACAATTTGGAATTAATTCATCTCTCCAAATTAAGGCTTGTCAGACTTGTCCCTACCAGTACAAATTGGAATCGGACAAGTAAAAATTTCAAATAAAACTAGAGGCTCAGAGACTGAGCCTGTATCGCTCACCTGGTAAAATGCTTCTACACAATTCATGACTAAAAATGATGTTTTCTTACCAATGGGGTCAAATGTTTAGCTATGTTCTTCATTAGCACCTGTCTTTTTGTCTGATCCTACTGGAATGAATAATTTTTGCAAAGGACCTCCTATACATTTAGTTAAATTTACTTGATTAGTTTTAGAGATGATGATTATAAGGATGGTTATCTCATTCCTGGCTCTAATGTTAAACAATGTTCTGCACTGGAGGCCATCTTTTTTGTCGGATCCAAATGAAATGAGCAATTTTTGTAAAATACCTTCTATACATCCTTACTGTAAATATTGGTTGAATTTGCTTCAGTAGCTTCAAAGGAGATAGCAAATATAGGTCCCATGTTTTAAAACTATGTTCTGCGCTGGCAACCATGTTTTTAGCGGATCGGAAAAATTTAAGTAAAGTTTGGTTCAATTTGCTTCACTAGCTTTAGAGGAGATAGCAAATATATGCTTTTCCCATAGGGTCCCATGTTAAACTATGTTCTGCGCTGGCGGCCATGTGTTTTGGCAGATCGAAAAAATTTCGGCAATCTAAGTAAAGGACCTTCCATACATCATTCCTATTAAGTTTGGTTCAGTTTTGTTCAGTTGTTTCAGAAGAGATAGCCAAAATGTGCATTTTCCCATAGGGTACCATGTTAAACTATGTTCTGCGCTGGCGACCATGTTTTTTGGCAGATCAAAAAATTTCGGCAATCTTTGTGAAGGACCTACCATACATCATTCCTGAAATGTTTGATTAAAATTGGTCCAGTGGTTTCAGAGGAGATAGCAAAAATGTGAAAAGTTTACGGATGACGACAGACGCCAAGTGATGGCAAAAGCTCACATGGCCTTTGGCCAGCCGAGCTAAAAAATGAAATTCTGCACTGTTTTTACAAGTGACAATTCATTTCAGACAAGTACTCTTTTAAGTATACTTAAACTTGTCCAATAGACAAATCCAAACAACAATTAATGTAGAGGCCTGAATTTGACTTATGCACTTTGGCCTTGACCTTTCTGATTTTTAACACATTCTTTCCCTTATTCACAACCTGGATAAGTTTTATAAGATCTGATGCAGCAGATACAGTTTATCAAGTTGATATTATCTGTTTTTGATGGACAGTGAAGAACTTATTCTTTACCTTCTGAAATGATTTAAGACTGCAAGATTGGCATACATATAGTATAGATAATAAGTATAGGGTGGGTTTTCTGGTCCAGTCCAGTCCTTTGGCTGTGGTGTGTCTTTGGTAAACTGGATATGTTCAGACTTGGATTCATCATCAACTGAATCTAATCCTGATACCTACAACAATAATAAAATCATGTAAAGTGGCAAATGTCACAGATATTAATCTTAAATTGTGTGTTACTATTTATATATTTAGCAAATGTAAAATGGTAATCATTGGTAGAAAACAATAATGTGAAATGGCAATTCAAATTATGGTATTGAATTATTTATGGTTGACACAGTTATTGGTAAGTTATTTGTCTTTTTACTGACAAGGTTCAGCTTCAGTCAGGGTTTTCTAGGTATAGGTATCTTAATTTGATATGATGTAATGAGAGCAAAAAATCACTGTAATTTTACAATCAAATAAGTTTACAAATATAAAATTTTCCCTGCAATTAAAGTATGTCAACTTGTTATCATTTGAAAGGGTATCAGTGAAATACAGAATCAACAACTGCATCTAGTGAGAAAAGACATTTCTACACAAGAGATGGTTAAATTTCAAAATTTAGAATTATTTGAAAATTTAACTATCCAGAGTACAGAAATGTAGTTTCTCAGTAGATACAGCTGTGAATTCTGTTTCCTTTAATGACTAAAGGAAATGTTTGACACCCCCTCCCCCTTTTCTGATGATCCGAAATAACAATTTGTTGAGTGTGACATAATTATAGTATAACTAATTGACCGTTGTGAAAATCAATAAAAATGTCACGAGTGCCGAACAACGCAGAAGGATTCATTGAGTTGCAGAACTTGTTCTGCAACAACTTAAATCCCCTGCGTTGATCGATACGAGTGACATTTTTATTGATATTCATGACGGCCGATTAGTTATGCTTTTTATTATATAGATTTTCTACTCAAAAACCGAGATTTTAGATGCGGATTATTTTTTTCATTTCAATACGCCAATTGTTTACTTGATGACGACATTTAAGAGATATTGTGACGTCGCTTCATTTAAGACGTCATCCAGTGACTAGAAATCCTTTATTTTCATCGGTGACAATATGACATTTATTTAGTTTAGAAAACTCGATAAATCACTGCTCTCTATATAATAATCAGGCACTATCACCTTTTTTCATGTGGTCACAATGGTAAAATAGAAAAACAGCAAACATATTTAATGTCTTTTTTAATTTCAACGAATCACTGACCAAGAACAACCTTCTCTCTAGAATTGAGAAAAGTATTTCTCACACCATTTAGGAAACTTGAAAACAGGACAGATATCAAATTTTGCAGACAATTTCATTTTGAATACTGGGAGAAAAAAAGTAAATTTTAAAACATTTCACAGACTCATCTTATTATTATTAGAAAAATTTTCAAGGATTTATAGGAATTGAACCAAATAACTGCTTACCACTATGGAGCTTTCGTCTTCTTAATCAACCATATTTAATGAACAAGTAAAACTGATTTTCTCAGTCATATTTCCTTAAATGTTGAGTACCCCCTTTATATTCAAAATAATCATAGTGTTTGTTTTGTCGTGATAAATTAAGAACTTAAACCCCCTAATGAATTCAGAAAAAAAAATCTTTAATTTTTTCATATTAAGACATAATATTAAATAATCTGGATCACACAAAAGTATAATGACAAGAACTGATAGCTTGTTCTAATATCTTACAACTTACATATTTGAGGAAAGCATGAAGTTCTGGATGAGAGCTGGGGTCATTTGTCACTTCAAACAATGGCAAGAATATATTCTCCAGAATGTCCTGAAAACTATCCACTAATTTGTTGGATCTATAAACATCACTAAAACATACAAAATAATATAATTATCTATATTACACAAAGCATAAATGTTGTGTTCCTATAAAACACATTTATACAATAATAATGTGACATGCCGAAATATTTCAGAAGGTTTAGACTTACATGGGACATATTTTGGTATATAGAAACCAACATTTATTGTTTTTATTAATCTGAATGTTTTCATGTTAAAATTTTGAATACATGATTTCACTGAAGAGACATGAGTTGTCGAAGAGGTCATCTGTAGATTTACAGTAACTTTGGTACCTATAAAAAAAGAATGAACTAGGTATTGCCACCGGCCATGTCTTTGTTTATTTTGTTTTGCAGATGACTGAAATACGACCAGTTATCTTCACTATGCAATCTTGAAATGAGCACTAAAGTCATTATTGTCAATAAAGAAGAAAGATCATCAGATGAGTTATCATAAAAAATACACAAGATACTGTAAATTTCATATGACTTTGTAAGTTCTTAGGACCGCCTAACAGCACAGTTACCGTTTAACTTAAAGGCTATAAATTCTTTATAAAACTATGTTTAGATATTAGTATTACATTCTGAAGAAAGTTTATTACATAAAACGTAATTTCCCACTTTCATAAGCCGGGACTATGCATTAATTTAGCATTTTTTGTAGCAGTTATCTCCCTTCCCAGACGGTGTCACAATAAAGGCACACGGAGGGAAATCTACATTTTCAATATTTTTCAGCATATTCGGAATACCTGACCAAAAAGACAAAACTTAATTTTGACGGGTTTAAAAAAGTACTCAGAAAAATAAAATTTAACCCTCAATGTCTTTTTATTAATTTACCTTTGATTTGACTGACAAGTTGGTCGTATCTATTCCATACTAGTTATGTTGTAAGAAGCTAAGGGGAATAACTTCAAAATCCAAGACAATGTCCTACAAAAACCTGACCCAGAGTTGATCCCAGTTTACAAAAAGAGGGAATAATTGAAAAAGTCACCCCCATATTAGCATTTAATTAAGAAAAAAAAATCTGTTAAGCCTTTTCCCAATATCCTACAAAATAATGTAAGCTTTTGTGTTTTCATTCCTAAAATTTCTAAAAATTTCATTCTATTTTTGGTAACTTTAATTTTTCCTATGAAATTGATTTCTGCAGAGATGCCAACCCCGTCTGACAAAAATTGGAGTATTCAACGCGCGAAGCGGGGTCCTCTCAAAACCGGGGTCATTGGCCGCCCACGGCTCCCAGAATCTCTCGGGATTAAGAAACTTTTCTGATTTACGACAAGGGGGGAAACTGCTTGCTTCCTGACGTTTCATCACTTGCAGTGTTTTTCATCTTTAGTTGCAAATCATTTTGCACCGATTATGACATAAGTTGTCGAAATGCGCATCTGCAGAAATTGAATTCACAGTAACTTAGGTATTTAGTTATTTATTAGGCTTTGGTATCTAGACATCAAGTTTTCTGTCAAGATCGGTCATTTATCAATCTGATATCAGACAAACGCTTTTTTAAACGAAATTTTCAAGCGTGGAAGTGATCAATATTATAAAAATCCACCAATTTTGGTCCCGAATACGGGAAAATTCGGGATTGGAAAAAATCAGAGTTTTTTCGTCACAAGATCAGAGAGCAGATTTTTGGCATAAAAATCAGGGGAGACTCCGCTGAAATCAGAGGGGTTGGCATCTCTGTTTCTGTATATCAAATATTTCTAAAATTTTCAAATATTTTCCATCAAGTTGTGACCTTGATCTTTGACAATATCTGCAAAAAGTGTTGAGAGCTAATCCAAACATGATTTTCTACTGCCAACTTTTTGTAACTAAATCTGAGCTTTAAACAGAAATATCTGTATATATAATGTACAAATGTATCTTACTATAACCTGGGGACTTAAATCATCAATCTAACTTTATCTGAATGTTTTTTCTACTGCCCAATTATTATGGCTGAATTTCAGCTTTAGACATATATATCTGTATACAGAATGCATCTTACTATAGTCTGGGGACCTGGATCATCCATCTTACATTATCTGAGTAGACACGATTTTCTACCGCCCACTTAGCCAGTTTGTCCCACTCATCACGAGATCTACCGTAGATGGACAGTCTGTATTCAGCATTTTGGTATTTACTCTCTTCCAGATCACTCATCACCTCCTACAAATTGAATCAAACATAAGCATAGTAGAATTTTGATGGCTCAAAATTCACTAGCACTTTGTTCAAGTTCAAACATAGTTTGACCTAGATAGCTCAAACACCCCTCTAAGTAAAACTGTTTTCATAGGTCCCTTGGGTGTTCCAGCCATCAAACTTCAACTGTATTTGTTAAATACACACACTTACTTCTCAACAAATACCATTTATAGGTCTAATATGAATAGAACAAGTGTGGATCGTATTGCAAGGCAATACCAAGTTCCCTACCAGCAAAAATAGTAAAAAAAGTTTTCTGAGTCAAAGACCGATAACTCTGTAAAAAATCAGTTGACCAGATCTAAACTCTTTCTTGATCTGTAACTCATTATGGTAGACTCATATACCAAATATAAGACCAACAACAGCAGTGGTTCAGAAAAATTTTCTAAGTCAAAGGCCCATAACTCCTTCAAAAACCAAACTTAACTTGATGTGTTACTCACTAAGGTAGACTCACATGCCAATAATTAGATAAATACCTGCAATGGTTTAGAAAAAAGTGCAGAATACTGATATTTTGCTAAAATTTTCTAAGTCAAAGGCCCATAACTCTGTCAAAATCAGTGGACAGGAACCAAACTGAAACTTATTCTGTAACTCTTTGAGATAGACTCACATACCATATTCTGTAACTCATTGAGATAGACTCACATACCAAATATTATATTGATATTTTACTAAAAAGGCCCATAACTCTAATGCAGGACTGGCAGACAGACGGACGGAGTGCAAACCTAAAGTGGAGGGGACTAACAAGTAAAATATCTTTTGTAAATACATGTACATGTATACCAAATTGAATATCTCTTTAAAACTATACCGTACAACAGTATATCCTTTATGCATCAAAATAAGACAACAAAGATTGCATCATCATACGTTAAAAAGATACCTCTGTTTTATATACGGTTTTGTATGATTATGAATATCAATATCAGGGAATTTTGTTTTCAGTAGAATATTAAATGTTATTCAAGAAATAGAGATTTAGTATATGTGTTTCTCTAGCGAAATAAAAGCACTGAGAAATCAAGCCACAAATTTGTGAGGAGAATATAAAGTTTTACTCTTTTATAACTTTTCATTTTCTATACATCAAATTCATAATACATTTCCTCTACCTATACTGACCTCCTTTGACAGTATGGGATAGTTAATATACAATAACATTATAGTCATTGAATCAATATTTTTTCCTATTCGGTCAGTAGCAAATACTAACTAGAGGCTCAGAGACTTAGCCTGTATCGCTCACCTGACAAAATGCTTCTATGCCATGCATGACCAAAAAGATGTATTTTACCAATGAGATTTAATGTTAAGCTATGTTCTCCATTGGCATTAGTGTTTTTTGTCTGATCCTATTGAAATGAGTAATCTTTGCAAAGGACCTTCAATACATCATTCCAATACAGTTAAGTTAAATTTGTTTGAATAGTTTCAGAGAAGATAATAAAAAGTATGTTTTTCACATACCACGCTACAATGTTCAACTATCTTCCACACTAGAGTCCATGTTTTTTGTCGGTTCAAAATAAAATGAGCAAATTTTGTAAAGAACCTTCCGTACATCATCCTTGTAAAGTTTGGTTGAATTTGCTTCAGCCTTTTCAGAGCAGAAGATGAAAATGTGATTTTTCCCATAAGGTCCAATGTTAAACCTAAGTTCCACGCTGACGGCCATGTTTTTTATCGGATCAGAAGGAAATGAGCAGTCTTTGTAAAGGACCTTCCATACATCATTCCTGTAAAGTTTTGTTGAATTTGCTTCAGTGGTTTCAGAGGAGTAGATGAAAATGTGATTTTCCCCTAGGGTCCAATGTTAAACCATGTTCCATGCTGGCGGCCACGTTTTTATTCGGATCAGAACGAAATGAGCCATCTTTGTTAAGGACCTTAAGTACATCATTCCTGTAAAGTTTGGTTCAATTTGCTTCAGCCTTTTCAGAGCAGAAGATGAAAATGTGATTTTTCCCATAAGGTCCAATGTTAAACCTAAGTTCCAAGCTGGCGGCCATGTTTTTTATCGGATCAGAAGGAAATGAGCAATCTTTGTAAAGGACCTTCCATACATCATTCCTGTAAAGTTTGGTTGAATTTGCTTCAGTGGTTTCAGAGGAGTAGATGAAAATGTGATTTTCCCATAGGGTCCAATGTTAAACCATGTTCAGTGCTGGCCGTCATGTTTTTCATCGGATTTGAACAAAATGAGCCATCTTTGTTAAGGACCTTTAGTACATCATTCCTGTAAAGTTTAGTCCAATTTGCTTCAGCCTTTTCAGAGCAGAAGATGAAAATGTGATTTTTCCCATAGGGTCCAATGTTAAACCTAAGTTCCATGCTGGCGGCCATGTTTTTTATCAGATCGGAACAAAATGAGCAATCTTTGTAAAGGACCTTCCATACATCATTCCTGTAAAGTTTGGTTGAATTTGCTTCAGTGGTTTCAGAGGAGTAGATGGAAATATGATTTTCCCATAGGGTCCTATGTTAAACCATGTTCCGTGCTGGCGGCCATGTTTTTCGTCGGATCGGAACGAAATGAGGCATCTTTGTTAAGGACCTTAAGTACATCATTCCTGTAAAGTTTGGTTCAATTTGCTTCAGCCTTTTCAGAGCAGAAGATGAAAATGTGATTTTTCCCATACGGTCCAATGTTAAACCTAAGTTCCCTGCTGGCAGCCATGTTTTTAATCAGATCTGAACGAAATGAGCAATCTTTGTAAAGGACCTTCCATACACCATTCCTGTAAAGCTTTGTTGAATTTGCTTCAGTGGTTTCAGAGGAGAAGATGATTATGTGAAAAGTTTAACGGACCGACGGACGGACGGACGGACGGACGACGGACGCCAAGTGATGGCAATAGCTCACACTGACCCTTCAGGTCAGGTGAGCTAAAAATTTATCTCACCAGATCAAAGAAAACCTATACAAATTAACGATAAGTTATAATATTACAAACTATCACAACAGTTTCCAGAGTAATGTCTAATATAAACAGGATGGATACCTGATGATAATAAGGATTTTACGCGATCTAAAATAAGTGTTTAAAACAAGCTAGATCCTTTATTCCATCTTTCATATCAGTATTAAATCATTGGGATGGGATGAACAATTTCATGAAGAAAAGAAACACTTATCTAAGTACAAAAAAAATGTACAATAAAAGGGGAAATTTTTGCAAGGGGTTCATTTTTTGGCTTATTTCACGATTGGCACATATTCGTGAAAATTTCCCCTCCAGTAAATTTATTTTTATTACAAAGGTAACAAAAGGTAAGCGACAATCACAAAAATAAAACCTAATGAATAGGTTTTAGAATCAAAATTGCAAAATTTAAACCAGGCTAAAATATCCCCTTTAACAGATTATTTTGCCTAGGGAACTAAATTTGAATCTTACTTTAAGAATTTGACCAAAGTATTTGCCGTTGATATAATTATCTGTTTTTATGAAGATCTCTCTCAGTCTACTCTCACCAATAGGATTGTACTTGGCATTGAACTTGTCAAATCTGTGAAATGTATTTCTGTCCTGATAAAATAAAAACAATTAATAAGTAAATCTATATGGCCAATATTACAAGTAACAAATAAACATAATTCCCTAGGAACCTATTGAAATCCATTCCTCAATCACATAGCTATGAAACAAAGTCATATTTTATTAAACTTTTGTCCTGACTGTTAAAAATGTCTCACAAAATTTATTTAGTCATACTAATCTTACACAATGTTTTCTGAAAATTACCAACATGTAGAAACACTGAAATTGTTTGAATATCCAGGACCTTTAATTTGATAACATGGTCAACTTTGGTTGAAACAACATCTGTTTGTTAATAGGTGTCCTAAATGTTCTGAGATAAGAATTCTAAATGAAAACAAATCAATGAACCAAAATAAGAAATGGCAGCCAGTTTTACCAACTGCTAATTAAACCCTAAATCAATATGGTAAGTGCAAATTTAAGAGTGTATGGACCCAATACAGTTCTGGAAACAATAAAGTTTGGACACAAATGATATACTCATGCCCGTTTTCCAGGAAATATACAAAGTTGAATAATCTCACCTTCAAAATATTGAGCTGCAACCAATTAATGCATATACTGATCTTCAAATGCTATACTTCAAATGTATAACTTTTCCATAAATCTAAGAACCCATTTGAGGAAATGACAGGGTATCTCCCCCTTTTCTTCAGAAAAAGTATAAGTGTAATTATCCCCCTTTCAAAATTCCCAGCAACAACTACATTACATCATACATATCTTAAGAAGGTATACTAATGTGTAACATTTCATCAAAATCTAAGCAGCCATTTAAAAGGACATGCACTATATGGATACAATACACAGAATAATGATAATGATAATAAAAATTCAAAAACTGAGTTGTTCAGTTGAAGTTACTTTTTTTTGCATTGACCGCTCCCGAAATGTGTTGCTTCAATGACATATTTTAGCTGGGATCGATGTTGCTCAACATTTTTATTCTTTTCTTGTAACCCTGGTGCTTTCAGGTTGATAACCCTGAGCATCGCCCAAGTTGCCACTCCATGGCGGATGGGGAGCAAGGGAGTGACCTTGATATAATTTTTGTTAAGAATACCGCTTAAGTGCACACTAGGGGCCCTCTTGATCTCGCTTGAGGGGGTGAATATTATTCACCTCTAGTTGAAGACCCTCAGGTGTTGTCAAGATGTAGACAGGAATAAAAGCCCTGTCCTTGATAAACTGGAGTTTTCTATGCATCGTGTGCGTTTTTGTCACATGTACATTCACTCCATATCCTTTCATTTTTCGTATTTTGTTTTCATCAGTGTTTAAAAAACAAAACATGGTCTTTATTGAGGGGTAATATGGATATTTTTGACAGAGAAAGGGTGGCCTCTGGTTGGGTTTTAGG
>MJUU01013377.1:77135-104643 GCA_002080025.1 Modiolus philippinarum | reverse complement strand
TAACATTTCATCAAAATCCAAGCAGCCGTTTAGGAGAACATGTGCTAACAAGGTTCGCCTCCCCCCTTTTTCCAGAAAATACTCAAAGCAATTATCTCACCTTTAAAATTTCAGGCAGCAAACATATTATTTCATGCACATCTTCAGATGGTGTACTACAACTGTGTAACATTTCATCAAAATCCAAGCAGCCATTTAGGAGAACATGCGCTGACAAGGTTCGCCTCCCCCCTTTTCCCAGAAAATATTCAAAGTCAAATTATCTCCCCTTCAAAATTTTGGGCAGCAACCATATTACTTCATGCACATCTTCAGATGGTGTACTACAACTGTGTACAATTTCATCAAAATCCAAGCAGTTGTTTAAGAGAACATGCGCTGACAAGGTACATGGACGGACAGACAGATGGACGGACGGACAGACGGACGGACGGACAGGGTGATTCCTATATACCCCCCAAACTTTGTTTGCGGGGGGTATAACAACTTACTTACCAAGTTTGAAGACAGCATGTTATTTCGTTCACAAGTTATAAGTCAGAAACCCTAAAATTCACAAAATTTCAAACTTTCAAGGGGCATATCTTATGAACCCCTTAGAGATTTGAGCCCTACATCGAATTTGGTCTAAGAATTAAGTAAACAACTTACCCACCAAGTTTGAAGACAGTATGTTATTTTGTTCACAAGTTACAATTCAGAAACCCTAAAATTCACAAAATTTCAAACTATTAAGGGGCATAACTTATAAACCCTTAGACCTCTAAACCAAAAATCGAACTTGGTCTTAGATTTATAGTAACAACTTACCTACAAAAAGTTTGAATACAGTATGTTGTTTCGTTCACAAGTATTCAGTCGTAAACCCTAAAATTTGCAAAATTTCAAAGTTTCAAAGGGCATAACTCATGAACCCCTTGGCCCTCTGAACCCAAAATCGAACTTGACCTGAGCTTTGTGGTAAAAGTTTGAAGACTTAATGTTATTTAGTTCACAAGTTATCAGTTGGAAACCTTTGGGGGATGGAGGGACGGACAGAAGGACAGACGGATGGACGGACGGATGAACACACAACTGAGGGTATATCATAATACCTCACCACTACATGTGGCAAGGTATAATAAAAACAAAACAACAGATTTATGCAAAAAATTTCTAAAATATGTTAGCTATTTGATAAAAATAATAAATTTATGAAATGTTTAAATTTTACAAAATTTTGAAATCTATTAGCCACAATCAGATAATTGCTTCAGTGGTCACATGTGTATTTCATATGATATTAATGTTATTCCCAGCTGGTTTTCATATCTACATGTTGACCAGCATCTAATTTGAGGTCATACACTGTGTTCTTCTCTGATTGATACTAATAAGTGAAGAAAATGACAGAATTTGTGTAATTAAATGTAAACAAAATGTTAAAAAAAAATCCAACCTATAACTTGCTATCTATGGGTAACAAGAAATCTACAAATTCTTGGAACTATTACCGAGATACTGGTACCATTTAAGGCATTAGAAGGAACCATATTTTGCATGTGGAAGAATTGTAGTGTTGAGGTCCAGTATGTTAGTGCCACAGAAAAGGTTTGGAACAAGTTCATAACTTTTCAAAAAGGATTTGACATATTGATGCTGTTCAAGCTATTGCAGATCATGTCATCGAAGTTAAACTGTATATGAAAAATTAAGTTCTATTTATACAGTCATTTAGATTTTTTCTTTTGAGATTAGCTTAATTTCATCTGAAAATGAAACAAAATGTTTCCATAGATCTAGATTTGCATTCCAGAAAACTGATTCCAGATTTGAAAAGGGATGCACAGTACCACTCAAAATACTATGGTTTCAGACCAAATATCAAACCATAAATACATAAGCAAGGTGAAAAATCTTTGAAAAGGACTTGATGACCATATATCATTATTAACATATAAAAATGTGAAAATCCTGTATACAGGAAGTAGATGAGATAGGGATTTGGAAAAGGAAGGGGAACAACACAAAATCCTCCGACAAAATAATCAACAGAATCAACATTATTTTGGTGTCATCCATGGGATATTTTACATTTCTAGAGGTACAATGTATTTTCTATGTGAAAAAACACAATTTCAGAATCTGGCATGCTGTTTTTACTATGAAATGGCATTAAAGCATTGCCCTCATTTCAAGAGATGTGAATCATATCATCTCCTTTGATATACAGCTTTTCATTTGAATATTATTTTTATTGATTTTTACGAGTGTGAACATATATAACTGTGGTAATACAACTCTTCAATTACATTCTTTACTGTTTTCACATTACATATGAATGTTTCTACATATTGGTTTTCACTGAAAACACATATGGTTTTTTGCACGTTGTTGTTTTACTGATACATAATGTACAGCCCCACCTTTCTGATGTTATAAAAATCCCTGTGTGACACCTCTTTCTGTGCTGCTGACTCCTTCAATTCATTCAACAAGATATGCATATTAAACTTGGCAGACAGATAACACAACCTTCTATAGCAGAATGACTTCCTGGAAGTATATTTATATTGTAGTATTCCAATGTAGTTACAAATCTGACATCTCTTACATTAGGGTACCCAAATATGGGAGAGGAATTTATAAAAGTGCTAGTCACTTGTTTTCCAATCCCATCATTTTGTATTTCACCGTTGATTGTTATATGTTTTTTTTTTCTAAATAAAATACTGTTTATACAAAATTGCACAAAATTTGTGTGTTTTTACCCTTTTTACCACTTGCGAAACTTTTCAAACAAAATAACAAGAGGCTCTCAAGAGCCTGTATCACTCACCTGGTCCTTGATTAACATAGACATTTTATGTTAAAGAGCCAATATACATGTATATAATTAAACTATAGTTCCAATATGCCCAATTAGTTTAATGGGAGAAGACCACTGTAAGTGTTCCTCATGGGGTCCAATGTTAAACTGGTCCAATGTTTAACTATGCTCCCTGCCCGCAGCCATCTTGGATAAAGTCTTCAGGGGTCCACATAAAGACTATTGTGGCCAAGTTTGGTGCCAATTGGCTCAGTAGTTTCAGAGAAGAAGATCTTTGATTGTGTTTTTCCATAGATCCAATGTTAAAACTATATTTCCCGCTGGCAGCCATCTTGGATATCGCACAGACTGGAAAAACACATTTTTTGTGAGGGACCACCAAAGGACTATTGTGGCCAAGTTTGGTGCCAATTGGCTCCGTAGTTTCAGAGAAGAAGATCTTTGAATGTATTTTCCCATAGGGTCCAATGTTAAAACTATGTTTCCCGCTGGCGGCCATCTTGGATATCGAACAGACCTGAAAAACATCTTTTTTGTAAGGGACCACCAAAGGACTATTGTTGCCAAGTTTGGTGCCAATTGGCTCAGTAGTTTCAGAGAAGAAGATCTTTGAATGTGTTTTCCCATAGGGTCCAATGTTAAAACTATGTTTCCCGCTGGCAGCCACCTTGGATATCGCACAGACCTGAAAAACATCTTTTTTGTTAGGGACCACCAAAGGAGTATTGTGGCCAAGTTTGGTACCAATTGGCTCGGTAGTTTCAGAGAAGAAGATCTTTGAATGTGTTTTCCCATAGGGTCCAATGTTAAAACTATGTTTCCCGCTGGCTGCCATCTTGGACCTGAAAAACACCTTTTTTGTAGGGGACCACCCAAGGACTATTGTGGCCAAGTTTGGTTCCATTTGGCCCAGTAGTTTCAGAGGAGAAGATCTTTACGCCGGACGGACGGACGACGGACTGACGGACGACTGACGCAAAGCCAGGAGAGCTAAAAAGATAAATATTTTAATAATTCTTTGGTACTTTTTTCTTTTGGCATAATGGCTGCAGTTCTGGTTCAAAGCAAACACCCTGTCATGTGATTTTGATAAGAACATTGCCATTATTTTCTGGTCAACTGGTTTATTTGATCCAAATATTTTAAAATAATAACAGTACTTGATTTGTTTATGTTCTCCTATTATTGAGATTTGTTTCCATTCTTAATATTAGTGAAATCTATTTTTGTTCTCCATATTAGTGAGATTTGTTTTTGTTCTAGATTTTAGTGTGATTTGTTTCTGTTCTCCATCTCAGTGAAATTTGTTTGTGTTCTCAAAATTAGTAAAATTTGTTTTTGTTCTCCATATCAGTGAGACTTTTTTTTGTTTGTGTTCTCCATATTAGTGAGATTTGTTTGTGTTCTCCATATAAATGAGATTTGTTTGTGTTTTCCATGTAAGTGAGACTTGTTTGTGTTCTCCATATTAGTGAAATTTGTTTGTGTTCTCCATATTAGTGAGATTTGTATGTGTTCTCCATATTAGTGAGATTTGTTTTTGTTCTCCATTTTAGTGTGATTTGTTTCGATTCTTAATATTAGTATAATTTGTTTGTGTTCTCCATTTTAGTGTGATTTGTTTTTATTCTCCATATTAGTAAGATTTGTTTGTGTTCTCCATATTAGCAAGATTTGTTTGTGTTCTCCCTATAAGTGAGATTTGTTCCTGTTCTCCATATTACTGAGATTTGTTTGTGTTCTCCATATTAATATGATTTGTTTGTGTTTCCCATATAAGTGAGACTTGTTTGTGTTCTCCATATAAGTGAGATTTGTTTGTGTTCTCCATTTAAGTGAGATTTGTTTGTGTTCTCCATATTAGTGAGATTTATTTCTGTTCTCCATATTAGTGAAATTTGTTTCTGTTCTCCATATTAGTGAAATTCGTTTGTTTTCTCCATATGAAAGAGATTTGTTTGTGTTCTCCAATTTAGTGAGACTTGTGTTCTCCATATTAGTGAGATTTATTTGTGTTCTCCATATTAGTGAGATTTGTTTCTATTCTCCATATTAGTGTGATTTGTTTCTGTTCTCCACATTAGTGAAATTTGTTTGTGTTCTCCATATTAGAGAGATTTGTTTCTTTTCTCCATATTAGTGAGATTTGTTTCTGTTCTCCTTATTATTGTGATTAGTTTTTGTTCTCCATATAAGTGAGACTTGTTTGTGTTTTCCATAGTAGTGAGATTTATTTAGTGAGATTTGTTTCTGTTCTCCATAATAATGTGATTTGTATGTGTTCTCCACATTAGTGAAATTTGTTTGTGTTCTCCACATTAGTGAAATTTGTTTGTGTTCTCCATATTAGAGAGATTTGTTTCTGTTCTCCATATTAGTGAGATTGTTTGTGTTCTCCATATTTGTGAGACTTGCATGTGTTCTCCATATTAGAGAGATTTGTTTGTGCTCTCCATATTTGTTACATTGTAGATTTGTTTCTGTTCTCCATATTAGTGAGATTTATTTGTGTTCTCCTTATTAGTGTGATTTGTCTGTGTTCTAAATATTGTTGAGGTTTGTTGGTCACTCACAGTTCTTAATATCAGTGAGAATAGTTTGTGTTCTCCATACTAGTCATATTTGTTATCCATTTTAGAGAGACTTGTTTACATTCTCCACATTAGTAAGATCTATAGATATGTTTCTGTTCTACAAATTCATGAGCTTTGTTTGTTCTCCACAATAACGAGATAACATAGACTTTGTCTCAAGTACATTCACTCTTTAAAGTTACAATTTTCTTAAGAAAATATCTATCATACATACAATGGTCCATCACTGATGAGAGCATACATCAAGTTTTGATCATGAATAAAGGACTGAACATCAGAATATGGCATTTCTAATGGTTTATCATTCTCTAAATCTTCTTCACTAGCATAAACATGGGCAATGCCCTGCTTCATCTTTATACAGCATCCTACACCCTCAGGATACATCACTTCAAATGGATCCCCTGTTCTTCTTGGGGGATGTATGGGATGACTTTTCTCTGTAATGACAAGGTTAGTAATATTTCATAATAATTCACCATTAAAAAAATAAAAATCATTGAAAGCATGAAGTCACTTCCATTGAAAAAAAATATATATCTTTTATCATAAAAACAAATAGAAAAGGTTGCATGATTTTCTTCCTTTTCTTTAAATTAGAATTTGAGATATAGTCAAGAATAATTTATCATGATTTATATGTGGTATAAAAATTCCTGGTTCATTTTTCTTTCTTTTTGTGTTTTAATGAATTGAAAAATTCATGATGCTTTTAAAAAATTTCTGACTATACTGCATATACTGAGATAAGCTATACTTTTAATGATAAGCTAACTGCTCATGGTCTAAATCTAGCCCAATTCAAAAATCAAAATGTTAATGGCAACAGTGATGATTTATAGATCTGAAGATTTGCACCTACCATATTACAGATGCATGTATCATGAATATCTATTACAGGAAAAAAATAAACAAGATGGTCTCAAAACCTTGTATCATCTACAAAATGCTTTTTAGACACTGAGACCCTTCTTACTAGTGCTGGAGAATCAATACTCAGGATACAGTATGACAAGAGGAACATTTGTAAACCATTGTGCCCAAGCTTAAAGCCAACAGATAAAGAAGTTCCAAAGAGATATGTTCTTATAAGTTCATTGTGTGTTTACCCTAAATAATTTTTTTTATAAAATGAAAAGAAGGAAAGGGAATTTACAGCCCCCAAAAAACTTATGTAATATGCATATGGCAAGTTTCTGAAAAAATCAGCAATAATCGAGTTGTTCTACAACAACTATCAAAACAAAGGATAAGTACCTACTGGTATTAAGGACAACCAAGTTTCAGACTTACAAAAATGACTGACACCCTCGGGTAAGATTTCTAACATCTCGGACTCAGCAACCATCATGTGAGTACTTAAAATCTTACCCTTGGGTGTCTGAGATTATTCTGTCTGGTACTCTCCCTGTTGTTAAAGATATATATTCTGACACTGTAAACCCAACATTTAGAATGCTACTTCTAATATAGAGCAGGGATATGGAAACATTTATCTTTCATAACACTAAACAAGCTACATTTGGAAATCTATATGGCACCTTTGAGAATTTCAGTAACACTTTCATTATTTAAGTTAACAGTAACAACTTCCATATACACAAATGTTAATACTGCCATGTTTACTGGATTGTAATACATTTTGTAATACTTTATGCACAAGTAACAATCCTATAGATGTCTTATTGCAATCACTACTTATACACAAAAAACTAGAGGTTGTCAGAACGACAGCTATCCTCGCACTCCCTGTTTGACAGAGAAAACAGTTGTTTTACACCCTGGCCATAATTTTTGTCAATAGTTTTGAAATCAAACTATTGATAGCTTTATTTTTACCAAGAGAATTTAAGGATATATGGTTGTAATGCAGAATTCAAAAAAATAAGTGGTGTTTGAGACTCTCAGAAAATTTCCTGAGATTGGAATCAACTATTTTTGAAATCAAATTGATAAAACTGTTTGTCCTAAACTAAACAAACTATTTAAGTATAGTTGCTAGGTAGAATTCCAAAAAATAAATTGTCTTTGAGACTTTCAGGAAATTAACCAAAACTGGAATCAAATATTTTTGAAATCCAATTGATGAAAGTGTTTGTCCTAAATTAAAGAAGCTTTTTAAGTATGGTTAATAGGTAGAATTCCAAAAATGAAGTGGTCTTTGATACTGTCAGGAAATTTACCAATATTGGAATCAAATATTTTTGAAATCCATTTAGTAAAAATGTTTGTCCTAAACTAAACAAAGTATTTTAGTATGGTTGCTAGGTAGAATTCCAAAAAAATAAGTGATCTTTGAGACTTGCAGGAAATTTCCCAAAATTGGAATCAAATATTTTTGAAATCCAACTGATAAAAGTGTTTGTCCTAAATTAAAGAAGCTATTTAAGTATGGTTGCTAAGTAGAATTCCAAAAATAAGTGGTCTTTGAAACTTTCAGGAAATTTACCAAAATTGGAATCAAATATTTTTGAAATCCATTTAGTTAAAATGTTTGTCCTAAACTAAACAAACTATTTTAGTATGGTTGCTAGGTAGAATTCCAAAAAAATAAGTGATCTTTGAGAGTTTCAGGAAATTTACCAAACTTGGAATCCCATTTTAGAATTCTAATTATTCAAAATCTCATTTTCTATCAAACAATTGCAAAAATACATAATTATATGCTCAAATTTCAAAAATACAAGTGTTTGACATTTTCAGGAAATTTGCCAAAGTTGGAACCGGAATCATAATTCCGAAAGCGTATGGCGATAAAAATATGAAAGCTTATTGCACATGTACAGACTACAGAGACTTACAAAAAGTATTTGGTCACTCTCATTTTTCACTATATATTCTATGACTATGTAAAACCACATTTTTTCAAAAAATTATTATGGAGCCATTTTTATCCTATTTTGTTAAAATTTGCACCATAAAATAGAGAAATTAATCAATTTTCATTGTTTATTTTGATATAATTTTCTTATTTGATATTTTATAGAACGAATGATTTAAATACAAAGAAAAAATATGATGCATATTTTCACTTGCACATATAATGATTTTCCACAACAAAAAATTTCACTTTCAGTTTAAATAATTGAAGGTTTTTAACTACAAATTTTAAAATTAATTCAAAATTATCAACTAAGACTGCATGAAATTATCTAATTAACAGTGAAAACTATATCAAAATCAGATAAGAAATGGCTTCACAATGATTTTTTTTTTAAAATGTCATTTTATATGAAATATATATAGTAAAAAAAACTTGGTGAGAGAATACTTTTTGTACATCACTGTATATGCAACAATTCTACAACAAAATTAAATCCCTAAATCGAAAAATGTAGGAGGAGTTTGAGTCAAAAGAAAAGTGTGACGGACGGACGGATGGATGGACAGACGGGCAGAGTATAACATTATCCCAGAACTTTCTTCGAAAGTGCGAGGATAACAATATTTACACATCGTGTTGTATCAACTACCTTGACATTTGTTCCAAAGACAAGAATTTTGTTTTCTTTCTGAGCAAGTTCATGATTTGAATTTACTTGAATATTATAGACATATATTTTGTGTAAATGTCACATACATCTGAGTGCAGAACATTCAATTGTGAAGATACTTGAAGCCATACTTTAATGAAATATGTTTTGATGTCATAAATGTGGTCCAAAAATGGTTGAAAGAAAATCATATGTTTAAATTAGGGAATAGTATATTTTGTATGTCCCTGTTTAAATTAAGAATAAAATTACTGTTAGAAAACTTCAAATCACATACAAAAACATTCATATCAAGTTTGGATAATCGGTTAAAACATGTTAAAATCAAGTAAGTGGTTAAATTTATATTTGATGAGACGTTTGACAGAAGCGTGAATTCTGTGATATTGTTGCTGGTATAAATAAAGCATACAATATATTGTACATTGGGAGCCCCTCTGATTGTTTTATCTTTATGTGTTATGATACAATGGTACATAACTGCAGGAAAATCACACATAATCACACAACTATACCTTGGCCGTCGGTCAAGCCAGCGCCATCTACAAAAACAAGTTACATGCTTCATCGTCATATAAACTTGTAAAAAAAAAATTTAAATCGTATGCATTTTTTAATATAAACACTATTAAAAAAATGTCCTGTTTTTAAAAGTATACTTTAGCTTTCATAGCATTTTTGTGGTCTTATATTCTTCTCTTCCACACTAAAATATTTCAAATGTTTGAAATGTTTCAAAGCCTTGCATGCATTTCAAGTTGAGAAATGTCTTATCTCACTTGATTCATTTTTGGAATCTAAATATCACACCTTTTCACAAATCATGATCCAAAAAGGCCTTTTCAAGAATCCCACTCACACCCTTGCAAGCTCCTCAATTATTCCAATACATCTACTAAATGACCAAATTTGTAGTAATTCAGAAATATATTCTGTTACATGAGTAATTTAAAGAGATATGTGGATAAACTTAGTAGTAAGTCTTTCAGGGAATGTTGTGTCTCTTGCACGGCATAGATCCCCAGACTGAAACTAGATGCCAAAATGCAAAAGTAAACATGCTGTTCCATAGAAAAATGTGACAGAAATTTTCAAGACACGAAAAATATTCTAAGTTCCATCAAACACGAAGTGGGCATGAAAAAGATACAAAAACTCTTTTACACTGTAGACTTCCTGATACTGTTACTCAATATCAAATTGCATAAGGCTGGGAAATGTGATTCTTCAGAAAAATGTGACAGTAATTTTCAAGATACAAAAATATATTTAAGTTACATCAAAAAGGAAGTTGTATTGTGAAAGATCCCAGACTTTCTAACATGGTATAAGTCACCATACTGATACTCCATGTCAAATTAAAGAAGGCTGGGATATGTGGTTCCTGAGAAAAATGTGACAGATATTTTTTGTGACACTGTATATGTTTTTTTTGTGGAACTATCATGGACTCCAGAACTGATAAAACAAATATACGACCCAGGACAATTTGAAAGACATACAACTGCATAAAAGTATAAAGTGGCTGTTTCGTGCAAACATAAACTGATGTTAGCCGAATTTGAATTCCTATTAGGTTCTTTAGCTTTTTTGTTCCCTAAAATCCCTTAAGCATTGGTTTTTAGTTGTGTGTTATTCACATTTTATTTACTTTACAGAATCTTGTGTTCTGAAAATGGCCAAATAAATTACTCAAATTTCCTACAATATAATACAAAGTATTTTGTTATTTTACTATTTAACTATGTTGTGTCAACATAACTATTTTAATTAGCTGATATTATTGTCACTCTATAAAAAACTAGAGGATGACATGCCCCCGCACAAGGTTGAATCAAATTGGGATTTTTTAGTAATATTTGTGTCTGTAAGACACATATGATGCCCCTACTAAACACATGTTATTCTAGGTTGCACAGATAAACTATGTACCCTCTATTACTAAATCAACAAAAAATTAAAAGTTTAACAATGTATATTTTTGAAAAAAAAATGTATCGAAATCAAAATCCTTCCCACATGCACATCTTTAAAGGTACAAATGAACTGCAAAAATAAAAGCTTCCTAGTATCAAAACTGTAGGAGGAGTTGTGCGGACAATCTGTGTACCCTCTATTAATAATTCAGCCAATAAATGATTAAGTTCTACAATGTGTATTTTTTCCAAAAATACATCAAAATCAAAATCCTTCCCACATGCACATCTCCAATATAGGTACAAAAGATCTGCAAAATAAAAACTTCCTAGCATCAAAACTGTAGGAGGAGTTGCACAGACAAACTATGTACCCTCTATCACAAAATCACCAAAAAATGACTAAGTTCAACAATGTATATTTTTGACAAAAATTAACCAAAATCAAAATCCTCATCACATGCATATCTTCAATATAGGTACAAAAGATCTGCAAAATAAAAACTTCCTATTATCAAAACTGTAGGAGGAGTTGCACGGACAAACTATGTACCCTCTATCACAAATCACCAACTACTAACAGTTAACTGACATGCCAGCTCCAGACCCATCACCAACTGACAAAGTAAGTTATGTACCCTCAGTATACAGCTTCCACCAAGATCCCTTCCTGTGAGGAGTTTAGAATAAGGATTTCATGTATATACCGGAATACATAACCGTGTCCATGCAATACAGATTTTATAAATTTAGAATGTGTTTAGTTAAATTGCAAAGACCCTATCAAAAAATCAATGTTAATACCAAAGAAGGCCATACGTAATGACTTGACGACAATACCATAATTATAACCATTATGAATTAGACGATTTAAAGGTTTTATAAGTTTGTTAGGCGAGTTTAAGTATTTTTTACTCTTATGTAAAACATTACCGTAAAATAAGGGATGTAAAATACCAGTCTTGACTAGATGTTTACAGGTTGCATTGTATTTATGAAGTAAGTCTTTATATAGATGATAAAATTTAGTAAAGGTTTTAACTAGTTTGTGATAACGAAAACCCTGATGTAATAGTTTTTCAGTTATGAAAAGATTGTATATTTTTTATGAGAAGAATGTATATTTTTTGACAAAAATGCACCAAATTCAAAATCCTTATCACATGCACATCTTTAATATATGTACAAATGATCTGCAAAATAAAAACTGTCTAGCATGAAAACTGCAGGAGGAGTTGCGCGGACAAACCATATACCCCCCTTAGACGGACGGACCGAAGGACGGACAGACGGACAGGGGTAAAACAATATGCCCCCTGACTTATCATCGCCGGGCATAAATATAAAGACAATTTTGTAACTGTTAAACTATCATAGAGAAAATTACAACTAGAATGGGGTCTTTCAGTCTCATTGTACCCTCACTTTCAAAATCCGGAACTCTTATATGTAATGCACTTAAGCCGTCATCCTACTTTCTCACTTCCCAACAAGTTTCACTTGATGTTAAGAAAAAAATATGTTAGTTTGTATATATTCTGCCTCAGTTATGGTTATTAAGTGTGTAATTCTTGAAGAATAGAATATTCTGGTTTAGAGAAAATGAATCTCACACTTAATTTGACCTGTGAAACAAAAATCCAATAATTTGTCATAGTACCACAAATGCAAAAGGTACCTGGTAACAACGTTTCACGTATATTCTCTGAGGTCACATGACGAGACTTACAGAGCCTATTATGTATAGAAAACACAGTACATATACTGAAAATACAACTGTTAAATATATATATAAAATGGCACATTAATATGTAGTTTACTTTACAAACCCGTCATGTGCGGATGACAAAAACAACCCCAACATGTGCAGAGATGAAACTAGTTATATACATTGATGTTCCATTTTCACAGTAGTGGTATATACTAGACTTAAAATATATTTAGCCACACTTTATGTTGGTGTCAACCACACTCCTTAAACACAATCTAGCGGGTGGGACAAAGCTTGTATGTTGTCTGGCTACATATATATATATATATATATATAATTTCTGTAAGCAAGCTATTTATTGGTTCAAACAAACAAAGAGGTTCTTTAAACCTTAATCAAACTGTCAAATAAACATGTATAAATTCTATTTTGTTATATCTTGTCATATATTTCTCTTAAATTAAAGTGTACATGGGACAAAAATCTAAATTCATATAGATAATTAGAACTCAATTTTTCTGGTGCTTGAACTCCGAAGTGACTATGAACTAAAACATGTTTCTAATTCTTGGCACATACCACAAATGGTCATGCCTTTATAAAAGCTAGCATCTTTTTCTATTTTCCAGCATTTACTATAACTTTTTCATTTCAATTTCTTTCATTTTTTTTTGTGGTTTATTTTTATGGTATATTAAGTATTTTATATTTCATAGCAACAGTTATTCTTTTTTAAGGTTCTCAAAGTGGAAGGTGGGATATGCATTCCATGAAGGCAAAGTAAAAAAGTAAGTTAGGACTAAACCGTCAGTCTAAAACAAATAATCCAAGGATAATGGCAACATCGGAAACACAAAGAAACAGACATAACGTGAGTTATGGCACAGTAAAGAAAAATGAAGACATACACACACAAACAAAGATGAACAACACAGACCCAATAAAAAACCATGGGTGAAATTAGGTACACAGGTAGAGTAAGCATTTCCTGCTTTTTATAAGACACCTACCATGTTGAACATGTCAACTTGGATAGTAAAGTCAAATGAAGTACATGAAAAACAATCTTTAGTTGCAAAGAGAGAGATCTGTTGTCATCTGGGAAACAGATATCCCATAGTGGTTCACAAGATGTCAACCAAAAAATTTCTGTAGTGATGACTTCCTAGTTATGGGTAACATACCCTTACTTAAGTAGCCTATTTGTAAGCAACTGGGCTCTATCAAGGCAGTCACTGTATTGACCACAGGCCCTAGAGTAGAAAATGAGTTGGGAGATGTAAACTAGTTATTCTTTCATTTTTTCAAATTTAAGATTTTCATCCCTTTAACCCTTTATAATACTATAACGTGTACACACCATCTGTTTATTCTATGTGTATGTACATGTAAGAGAGGTATATAGATTTCCCTCAAAATCAAAAAAAAAAAAGAACAAGAGGCTCTCAAGAGCCTGTATCGCTCACCTGGTCCTTGATTAACATAGCCATTTTATGTTAAAGAGCCAATATACATGTATATAATAAAACTATAGTTCCAATATGCCCAATTAGTTTAAGGGGAGAAGACCGCTGTAAGTGTTCCTCATGGGGTCCAATGTTAAACTATGTTCCCTGCTGGCAGTGGGAACATGAAAAAAAAATTCTTTTCAGGGGTCCACATAAAGACTATTGTGGCCAAGTTTGGTGCCAATTGGCTCAGTAGTTTCCGAGAAGAAGATCTTTGATTGTGTTTTCCCATAGGTCCAATGTTAAAACTATGTTTCCCGCTGGCGGCCATCTTGGATATCGCACAGACNTTTTTTGTAAGGGACCACCAAAGGACTATTGTGGCCAAGTTTGGTGCCAATTGGCTCAGTAGTTTCAGAGAAGAAGATCTTTGAATGTGTTTTCCCATATGGTCCAATGTTAAAACTATGTTTCCTGCTGGCGGCCATCTTGAATATCGCACAGACCTGAAAAACACCTTTTTGTAAGGGACCATCTAAGGACTATTGTGGCCATGTTTAGTGCAAATTGGCTTAATAGTTTCAGAGAAGAAGATCTTTGAATGTGTTTTCCCATTGGGTCCAATGTTAAAACTATGTTTCCCGCTGGCGACCATCTTGGATAACGCACAAACCTGAAAAACTCCTTTTTTGTAGGGGACCACCCAAAGACTATTGTGGCCAAGTTTGGTTCCATTTGGCCCAGAAGTTTCAGAGGAGAAGATCTTTGAATGAAAAGTTTACGCCGGACAGACGGACGGACGGACGGACGGACGGACGACGGACGCAAAGTGATGGCAAAAGCTCACACTGGCATTAGCCAGATAAGCTAAAAAAGATCAAAATCTTTGAATGCAACTTTATTTATAAACTGAAAATGATTCCACAGCATGTATTGTCAAGATACTTGTGTTGGTTTAAACTCATCATCATCCTAATTTCTTGCCAATCTGACAGAAATTGGAATTCACTACATGGATATATCTGTGAAATGATGCCTACTGATAGTTAAATCTGATCAAATCTGCCACTTTTACTGGGTGACCATGCAGAAGATAGAACCTTTTCAGCAAACTATACTGGGAGATAATTTGTATAGAAATGAAAGAAAAGAAAATGATTTTCAGCTATTTATTCAAAAGTTAAGTGACCCCAAAATTTTTTCATGCAAATCATAGACAAGAATTAGCTAATAATCTACCAAATTAGTACAAAAGTCTATCTGATGTAACTAAAATAAATTAGATTTTTTTTCTGACAAATAACCAATGTCCTAAAACATAATATTAAAATACTGTGAAAGTAGTTCCATTTTTCATGAATTTGGTGGTTAGCTGAAACCATGAAATAGGAGTTCCAGTGAAATGTATATTTTCCTTAGAGTTTTAATGTATTTAATTTGAAACCATTAGTTTAAGTTCCCTCAAAACAGTTGTATTTGTGAAAACAACCAAAATTGATGTCCATGATTAAAAGTACTCCAACAGTAGTCAAATTTGGTTCTTTTTCAGTCCTTTGTTGTTCATATAATCAAAACCAATGAAACATAATTTGTGTAAAAATTTCAAGAAGATTTTTCAATTCTAACTTGAGGTTTCTTTTTTACCTTAAGTTGAGACCTGAGTGGATTACATGTCACAGAAAGAGTGCATGCTTTATAAAGTATAAGCCAAAACATACTATGAACAATTAATTGTTTGACCTGAAGGTGAAAGGTCATGCTTTTATCATTGTAATTAGCATGTCAAGAAACTTAAAGTCAAGGTCAAAAGACAAGCAAACCATGGCCTAAATAATCTGCAGAAACATATCGATGTATAAGTTCAAGGTCAAGATCACATGTAGGGCACTGTTTCTTGGCAGATATTATTTTGTGGTGAAACTTAAGCCTAGAAAAAAATAGTCAGCAGCCCACACAGTTACTATTGAGAAAACAAATTCAAGAAATATCTACTATTGTTAAAAAATGACAAAATTTGCAAGTTGTAGAAATTCATAAAAACTTTGAATGGATGGGGTGCAATTTTTTCATATGAATATGATCTTTACATAAAAGACTTGTGTTTTCAAAAATTACTTCATCACAAATATTTAAAAGAAATGTTTCTATAATGTTGAGTTAGTGCCACAAAAAAGAAATGTTAAATGTGATTTCAAGATGCATTATCAAAGCTTCAGTTGTTATTTCTACACACCAGAATGATTAAGATTTAATAAAACTGGTATAAAATTTAAAAATTCACCTGTTTGCATTTCTGTGAATATAAAAATATGAAATAAAATTTGAATGATCATACACATACTTAAATTCTACTATCAAACAGTTCATATATTCCTATCAGTAGATATTACATGCTATAACACAGAAATAAACATACCTTCAGAATTGAGACAACTGCCAGCAAAACCTTCCCTCATTCCTTCAAAGTCTTCATTGTCCAGTAAATTCTGAAGGAATCTGGCAGCAATTTTTGGAAAACTTTGGTGGGAGAAAGCCATATATTTCTCCCTTAATATAAGAGCTTTGACCAAGGCTTTGGATGCATGTTCTAAATCACTGATGTGTACCTGGAAAAGAAAAATTTGAAGTAACATTTTTATTTGCTACAACCAATTGCATATACTTTGTTTAACAAAAAATAATACTGTTTCGCTGGACTATACAGTAAAACTTAGATGACTTGAACACCCAAGGGACCGGTGAAAACAGATCAGGATAGAAGCTACAGAGGCTGAACTTATGATGTTTAAAATTGAACCAAGGGACAACAAATAGAGTTCCAGACATCCATGTTGTTAGAGTTATTACAGTTGGAGCAATTGTAGTTCAACTGTAGTTCTAGACTTTAAAGAATTCCAGATATCCATGTTGTTAGAGTTCCAGACATCCATGTTGTTAGAGTTCCAGACATCCATGTTGTTAGAGTTCCAGACATCCATGTTGTTAGAGTTCCAGACATCCATGTTGTTACAGTTATTACAGTTGGAGCAACTGTAGTTCAACTGTAGTTCTAGACTTCAAAGTGGTAATTATATCATTACAAGTCAAATGTAGGAATCAAACCTTGATTTTTTCTAATACTTATTCTATGAAAATCCAGAAAATGTAGATATAGCAAAACTACTGTCCAGTTTAATATCAGTTCTTAGCAGGTACATTTTGTACTTAGTTCTGATTGGCTTGTATGTTTTGATGTGATGTAGGCTATGCTTTAAATACAGATGTGAATTTAGGAGCCAAGCTTTCTTTAATTTGTATACAACTACTACTCTGGAATTTTCAGGAAAACTTCCACTGTGACACATAACTTAAGAGATTCAGATTTACACAAAAGTACCGCTCTCCTTTGAACAACATCCTAAAACAGTAGTTCTCTTCCATAATCTATTTTACCATAAGAACAAAATGCTTAATTTTTATAACTGATCTTAATTACCATCCCTAAATATCATTTTTTATTAGGAAAAATTATGTATTTCAGTTCTTATGACCCCTATGGCAGTTATCTTGGATTCAGTTCAGACCTTTATTGATGGGGACAACTTAAGCACCACTGTGGCTATGTTTGCTTTTTAACTGGCCTGGAGGTTTCATAGAAAAACATCTTTGAATATGTTTTTCTATGTTTTTCACATGGTCTTGTATTAAACATTGTCCCATCCTGTCACATTAGACGATCAAGGTGAAGATCAATACAAAAGGCTTCTCAAGAGCATGCATTTCTCCCCTGGACCTTGACTAACATAGTCACGACAGTCTATGTTAAAGATGTAGTTTCAATATGCCCTGTAGTTTGAGGGGAGAAGAGTCAGAAGACCTTTGTTCCTGTTTCATCTAGGGTCAAATATTAGACTATGATCCCTGTTTGTAGCCATTTTGGGTAAATTGTGAACATGAAAAACATTTTTTTCTTTGCAGGGGACCACATTAAGACTATTGTAGTAAAGTTTGGTACCAAGTTGTTTCAGAGGAGAAGATCTTTCAAAGTATTTTCCCCTAGAGTCCAAAGTTTAAACTTTTTCTCTGATTTCTGTCTTGTTTTCATGTTTCCTGAGCCGGGGGAGAAATAGGTTTCTCCTCTCTAGAGAGAATGTTGTTCTCTACAAGTTATTGGATGAAATTCAATTATGAAGTCAGATATGTTTGCCATTTCCTGACTTTACCATTGTGACGTCATGAAAAAGTGACAATGCTTGATGACATCAGGCTCACAGATCACATTAATTTGGGATATCAGAAAGGGGGGTTCATATTTTTGTCTAAAATCTTTTTGAAATCATTAGAGAAATAAAATCAACTACCGTATCTCATGAGAAACAACATTTCTACACTCTAGATAGTTAAATTTTCAAATTTTTTAAATGCTTGGCAAGCCTTGCGTTTAAAAATTTGAAACTTTATCTCTAGTTTTGAAATGTTGTTTCTCACTCAATGCAATTGTGCATTCTATATATTCCCGCTGGTGGCCATCTTGGATATAGCTTGGACCTGAAAAGACCCTTGTAAGAATTTCCCATAGGGTCCACTTTTAATCTATGTTCCCTGCTTGCAACCATCTCAAATAAAGCATAAACCTGGGAAAGCCTTTTTTGCAGGGGACCAATCAAAGACTATGGCAGCGAAGGTTGATTTCTTTCGGCTCTGTAGTATGAGAAAAGATCATTAAATATGTTTTTCCATAGTCTGATGCTCCATCTTCCACATTTGCAGCTATCTTGGATATAGCCTTGACTTGAAAAAAAAAAACCTTTTTGCAGGGTAGCATGAAAGGACTATTGTGTGCAAAATGTAGTTCAAGAAGTCATGAACTCTTTCATGAACTGTTCTTGAGCAGCATGATCTGTTCTTGAACAGATCTTGAACTGTTCATGAAAACAATCTGACTTGACTTCATGAAAATGCAATTCATGAACCTGTTCAAGAAATGTTCTTGAACTATTCATAAAAAATAATATGACTTGACCTCATGAACACCGGTTCGAGAAATACTGAAGTGTTCATCATAGTTCATGAAAACAATCTCACTTGACTTCATGAACACGTAATTCTTGGACCTGTTCGATAACATTTATTAAACAGTTCTTGATGAAAAAAATCATTTGATTTCATGAACATGCATTCCATGAATTTTTTCAATATATGTCCTTGAAAAATTCATGAAAATATAACAAAATGAATTCATGAAGATTATTTAAAAAAAATATTGAACATATCATGAACAGAATAGGATTTCAAAAACTGCTTTTTTTCTTGTTTAATACAATAAAATGTCTGTAACTGCAGTCTTGAGAATAAATCTGCAATAGTGAAATCAAGGAAAGATTACAATTAAGTGAAGAGCAGAAAACAAAATTTTTGCCACAAAAAATCTTATTAAAATTAACCCCAAAGAAAATCAATGTGTAAAACCATCTTCGCCTAAGATATTCAATACCTTCCCTCTTATTTGCATTTTTCCATTCACTAAAAGAGTTTAAAAATGTGAACCAGAAGACATGGGACTGAACTGTAGCACCTTACGGTTTTACATATTAATTGGTGGAACCCTTGAGTTGTGATTAGCAATTAACACATTTTTTTATTTTATTACGATAACTACTAAAAGACATACAACTGTTTGAAAAGATCTATCAGAATTTCTAGGAGGACGGAAACATCAAGGATCACGATGTCACATCACTTTTGACTGTTAAACAACCTTTTATTCATCCTTGTCAAAAATGAAAGTACCTTGGCAGGTTAAGAAAGAAAATTATTCTTTTGTTGCAAAGATGTAATCAATAACATAAATAAGATAAATATTTATATTTTCTTCTTCAAACAATGATTATCTTTAGTTAGTTGTTTTTTTTTTTATAAATGGCCTTGTGTTTATTTATAACTCTATGTTGTCTAATTACCTGAAAGTCCGATAAGTCGATGGTTATAATTGGTCAATTATGCTATCTTAACCAATCAGCTTCGACATTTCATCCTATTAAGATTTTGGCGCAAGTGTTCAAACAAGGAAAGACGAACTACCCTAACTCATCATAAATTGTTATTTGAAGGAATATGAGATGGATAGATAATCACAAGATTTTTTTTCAGCATACACACAGTACTATCTGTGTAACAGATTTCTCTGTAAAAAGACAAAATAATGGTTGATATGGTACTGAATTATCCTGATGTAGGTAATTCAGAAATATTTTACACGACACAACCACTATCAAATTAATGTTTTTAAAATTAGCCTTGCCTAGAATTGTTATCTGCAACCCTGAGATCAGAAACAATTTTTGTTGTGTATGTTGTTTGCACATATAGTGCCAGCTTGTTCAAAAAGAGATTAATTATAAAATCTATCATACTGGTGTATCATCGGTTATTAAATATATCAAATCCAGAGACATGTCTGAATCTATGGCAAATTTGTTATTTATTAGCAAAATAAACAGTTTTGGGAATTTCCTTGATCCTGCATGTATCAAGTTTGAAATTATAATCGAATTTTGGGGATTGCACACAATGTATACAGTTAGCCTGATTGTCAAACAATTAATTTATAAAAGATATTGCCGAAAGTCGTTCAACAGCCCAGTGATCAACAGTCAAAAAGAAGCCATAACTGATTATACACTTTTATTGTACATGTCACTCTTATGGTACAACATACTTTCAAATGTAAAGAACATCCATTTATCTCAGTTTTTTCATGGAAGATCACGAATATGCTATCAACTTGTAATTTTTAACTAAGTCAAGAACAAATTCTCTTGGACTGTTCATACTGTTCATGAACCATTCAATAACTTTTCCTTGAAAAATTCAAGTACTGTTGCTCATGAACTGTTCAAGAAATTGAATTCATGAATTGTTCATGAATTAGAATTCATAAACTGTTCATGAATTTGAATTCATGAACTGTTCATAAAGTATTATTCATGAACTTTGTTAGTTTATGAATTTCTCATTTAATGTTCATGAACTTCTCATGAACTTTTCATGAACAGTTCAAGAACTATTGCCCGTGAACATTCTTGAATTGCTCATTACATTCTTGCAGGGGAAGTTTGGGTTCCAACCGGCTCAGTTATTTCTGAGGAGATCTTTGAATAAAAGGTTTAGGCCAGATGGGCAATAGACACAAAGTGATGGCAAAAGCTCATCCTTGCTATAGCCAGATCAGCTAATTATTGTTTTTACAGATCAAATAATATACCCCACTAGTGTCTTCTCCACTAATGTTGATCCTTTGGAAGTCAGGTGCTAGATCATACTCTTCTCTCAGTTCAGGAAACTCTGAAAATGAATCCTCAACAAAAAACTTGGGTGTGATACTGTCTCTGTCCTTCTTTTGATCTTTAAAGCTACAAATGAAACAATTTGTCATGAAATAAAACCAATTATCACAGCTATCAATGACCTCTAGTTTATTTGAATCAATTAACATGTCTTTGCAAGCAAAAAAAAAATATGCCTCACTGATAGTGTGACAGGTGTCATTAGCGGGGCAGGTCATGCTTACCCTTCCAGAGCACCTGATGTCACTCCCGGTTTTCATGGGAGTTCACACTATGAGTGCCTTAGTTTTTAATGTGGTCTTTTTTATTTCTGTGCTTGTACCCGTCTCACGTCCTTGTTTTGTCTTTGTTTTTCTCTGTTGCCTTTTTTGTCACGTCTTCTGATTTCGATTTTTGTAGTCTTCACTTTCCTTGTTCCTTCGGTATTCTACTGCAGTTGTTTCTGCTCCATTACTTTAAAATACAAAAAAAATGTGAAGTATACATGGATTTTACCATTATTTTTTCTGGTGTTCCCCTATTCCAAATGAAAACCTATTGAATAAATTATACCTGAAAAACCAATTAAATTTGGAAAATTGCAATACAGTAAAACCTGGTCTAACAGTCACCTTTGTATAACATCAACCTTTTCATAGCAGTCACAAATTTTGCCTCCCTCTCAATTTTACTAAATAAATGCAGTCTTTATAACGGTCACCTGTCCAACACAGTCAGCGGGCAGTAATATCATGTTATACAATGGTCATCTCACTATTTTGTTTACACTGGATCTCCATGTTTTACTTCGGAAGTCAGCAGATCTCATGGAAAATTGTGAAGTGTTATGAATTTGAGCACTTTGTAATAAGCTGTTAAATGAGTAAACAATTTTATTAGGCTTATAATAACATTTAATGAGAAAAAATGCAATAAACAGCTGCGCCAAGAGCGCATGATACACCCGTCCCCACTTTAAAGCAAACTGATTAAATGATTCTTGAAATAAAAAACTCCATATGAACAAACATGACAAGGGACTTCCGATATATATCAATTATTTCATCTGATGTTAAACAGTCAAAAATGTATATTGTTTTAGGGGTAGTGATGTCTTAAAATAAAAGAATATCGATGTGTAGACAGAAATTGCAATTTCATACTTTTTTGAAATAATCAAAGTACTATAACTGTGGAACGAAAAATCCATCGACAAAATAAAACGATAGGGAGCTTCCTCTTATCATACCCAACAATCCTGCAAAGTTTCAAGAAAAATGATCAAAGTGTTCTCTAGTTAGAGTACGACATGTGGACGAAAATTGCAATTTCAAGCTTTTTTGAAATAATCAAAGTCCTATTACTCTGTAACAAAAAATCCAACAACAAAATAAAACAATAGGGAGCTTCCTCTCGTCATACAAAACAATCCTGCAAAGTTTCAAGAAAAATGATCACAGCATTCTCTAGTTAGAGTACGACATGTGGACAAAAATTGCAATTTCAAGCTTTTTTCAAATAATCAAAGTCCCATAACTCTGGAACGAAAAATCTGACGACAAAATAAAACAATAGGGAGCTTTCTCTCGTTATACCCAACAATTCTGCAAACTTTCAAGAAAAATGATCTAAGCATTCTCTAGTTAGAGTACGACATGTGGACAAAAATTGCAATTTCAAGCTTTTTTCAAATAATCAAAGTCCCATAACTCTGTAACAAAAAATCCGACGACAAAATAAAACGATAGGGAGCTTTCTCTCGTCATACCCAACAATCCTGCAAAGTTTCAAGAAAAATGATCAAAGCATTCTCTAGTTAGAGTACGACATGTGGACGAAAATTGCAATTTCAAGCTTTTTTCAAATAATCAAAGTCCCATAACTCTGGAACGAAAAATACGACGACAAAATAAAACGATAGGGAGCTTTCTTCCATCATACCCAACAATCCTGCAAAGTTTCAAGAAAAATGTTCAGAGCGTTCTCTAGTTAGAGTACGACGTGTGGACGGACGGACGGACAGACGGACACTGGTATACCATAATACGTCCCGTCAACGACGGGCGTATAAAAACTTGGTGAAAACACTGACTATAAAAGGAAAATAACCTACAAAACCTTATGCTAATATAGAAGTACTGAAAAATTGGCCTGAAAATGTTGAGGTCTATTGGATTGTGTGAAAATTACCAATTCTGTTATAAATCTTGCTGGTAGTGGGACACTTTGCAAAAATTTTGGTCAAGAAGACTTAGAAAGAATATCATAGAAGCAAAAATGGAAATACATAACTGCTTTGAAAATGATTTGTCAGATGAAAGAGAAATGAAAGCATCGTGTATAGCAAAAATGAAACAGTTTTACTAGACTTTTGAATTCTTGGAATACTACTGATATGCATGGTAATACATTTACATGAAGACAATAAACAACATTTTGTTTACAAGCTAATCTTACTTTAAAAATATCTGCTACAATTTATTTCTTTATATAAAGGTCACCCACTTATACAGTCACTTTTTCTGAATCCCTTGACTGACCATTATAGACAGGTTTGACTATATCTAAATTTGACAAAATTTTGTTAAAACTAAATGAGTATCTCCCTCTCCCAAAGCACTGTCCTTAGCTGATTTTGGCTTTTCTATTTAAGTCATATTGGTGATTTGTATGTTTTGATTTTATCTTCACTGAAGAGACATAAGTTGTCGAAATGCGCATATGCAGAAACTAAATTTACATAACTTCTGTATTTTATTATTTATAAAGTTGTTTTTCAAACAGTCAAGTTAAAGTTCCTTTTTTCAGCTTATGTGTAGAATTATATAAAATAGAAATATATTAGGTAGGATTCAGTCAATAGTAACAGTAATTTGACACTTCGAGCAAGCAAACATGCATATATGTGCAAAATATAACATTTGTAAGCTTTGCTATTCATTTCAAAGCAGAAAACCTGTAATACCAGGTCCTGAATATACATCATATAATACTTCCCTCATTCTCCAAAAACAGATGGCACATATTTACATATTGTACATCTAAAACAAAATACTAATCATAGAATGTCCATGGTTTTAATCAACCTAATTGGAAATCTATTGACCCTCACTTTACCATACACTGGCAGGTATATTAATTAAGTCTACTGTATAAAACATGTGATACTGGTGTTGTTGACTAGATTAAAGAATGAACTCCAAGGAACATCGACAAAAGCCATAACAGTTAAGCAAGATTTTGCAAAGCATTATTCAATTTACAAACATGAAAACAAGACAATGTTTTGTGAAATACTTATGCCCCTCAACTACAGCTTATAAAGCCTAAGGCACCTCTTACATGTCTTCTAGCAAAGGATATTTCATGTGCCTGATAATCTCTACTGTAGCTAAAATATGATAAATCTTTTTTTTTCGGTATAAAATTCTGTGGATATACATAAATAATTTGTCATGGAGGACATGCTTTGTTTCTGTATATAAGACATACATGGGTTTTTCATGTTAACTCTTCTACTTTAATCTCCAATACTGTTCAAATCTAAGGGAAAGACAAGACAAATATTGGCAACCCTAAAAATTAATCGGTTTTTGTTTGTTTTTAAATTTTTTGGTGGGGGAGGGGGTGCATACCCCTCAAGCAACACCTGAATCTGCACCTGTTATTTTGCCAAGATGATTAAGATGATAAGTAAGCATGAAATCCCTGGCAAACAGACAGACAGCAAAACAAATAGAAATACTGAAAACTGAGTTTATATTCCATAAAAAAAACTGACATCAGTATTTTAAAATAATACAAGGAAAGGTATGACAAAGCAAGTTGTGACACACAGGTAAAAAACATGACACAAGGCATCGTGTAGGTATATTATAAAAAACTGTATAATTTGCCAATCATAAGTCACAAATAGTCCCAGGAAAAATTTAACAAAAATCCAAATTAATATAATTTTTTGTATTTGGCTATAAGAGTGGACAGTGTAAGGACAGATATATAAGTAATATCAAAATCATAATTATTCATTTCAATGACTTCTGAAGTTCATAAAAATTTTGGCCCAAGTACATAGTATTAATTATATTACTGTTGTATAAAAACTAAAATATTCCAACATTCCTTTCAGTAATAGTCTTGTCTTCACCAGTGTAATTGTGTTTATACACTATAACAATATATTTATGAGGTGGGTCACTCCTCGTGTACAGAATTGACAATTTTTGAAACTTTTGTGTCACTAGATTAAACAGAGGACAAATTTTGATAAGCAAAATAATAAAGGGTAGTGTACTTTTTCACATATATATAAACTAGAAAAATATGATCTGCTGATCACAAAAGATACCCCTGCCCATAGGCAATCCTTGTAGTTGCAGGAATTTTTTCACAAAGCTTACTGAAGTTATCATTCAGAAACTACAAAATCTACAGATTTTGTCTAAATCAAGGGCAATAACTCTGGAACAAAAAATCCGATCAGAGTCAAAACCGAACTTGCGTGTATGTTATAATGAGTAACCATGTCCTAAAATATAAAAAAATTTCTCTCAAAGTAAACTGAAGTTATAATGTCGAAACCATACAATTTCCAGATTTTGCCTAAATCAAGGGCAATAACTCTGGAACCCAAAATCCGATCAAGATCAAAATCAAACTTGACCTGTACTATATGAATATTGAATAGAAACATTGCCCAAAATATTAAAATTTTGCTCTCAAAGCAAACTGATGTTACAATCCAGACACCATAAAATTTACAGATTTTTCCGAAATCAAGTGCAAAAACTCTGGAACAAAAAATCCAATCATGGAAAAAAATTGCACTTGGCCTGCATTTTAAGAATAGAAACATTATCCAAAAAAATAATGAAACTTTCCTTCAAAGTAAACTGAAGTTATCATAAGGAAACTATAATATCTACAGATTTTGCCAAAATCAAGGGCAATAACTCAGGAACACAAAATCCAATCATGATCAAAATCTAAATTGGCTTGTATTTTATGAATAGAAACATTATCCCAAAATATTGAAACTTTCCTACAAAGCAAACTGCAGTAATCATCCGAAAACCATAAAATTTACAGATTTTGCCTTAATCAAGGGCAATAACTCTGGAACGCAAATTCCAATCACTGTCAAAATTAAATTTGGCCTGTATTTTATGAATAGAAACATTATCCCAAAATATTGAAACTTTCCTTCAAAGCAATCTCAAGTTATCTTCCAGAAACTAAAGTATGACGGATGGACGGAAAGACAGACAGATGGACAGACAAGAGGAATCCTATGTACACCCACCTTTTAAGGCAGGGGTATAAAAACTGGCAAAAAACCAAACCTTTCTATAGTTTCCAATTATTGTGAAATTTAAAATGCCAAGGAGGATAAGGAAGATTTTTATAAAGTTTTCATAGCAGTTTGTCAAAACATTTTATCACATTTGGAAAAGAGAAGAGGAGTCAAATGTGGAAAAAATATGCATTATGAGGGAGGAAAACAAAGTTGAAAATTTTACAAATAATCAAAATCCTGAGAAGTGATGCCAAATGAAGTGTTACACATGCTATATATACTACTGACATGCTGGACTTCTCTGGTGTTATAAAGGATTCCACCTGACGTGTTATTACAAATGATACAGAAAGGGTGCCCTATATACTACTGACATGCTGGACTCCTCTGGTGGTATATATGATTCCACCATATGTGTTATTACACATGATACAGGAATGGTGCTATATATACTACTGACATGCTGAATTCCTCTGGTGGTATATATGATTCCACCTAACGTGTTATTACACATACAGGAAGGGTGCTATATATACTACAGACATGCTGAATCCCTCTGGTGGTATAACATGCATATAATTACCTGGTAGTTATAGGGGCTAGTTTTAACTCTGGCCTAAAGAAACAAAAAAATTGTTATTAATTTATAAACTGTGATTAACAAAATACAAATCTCATCCTTGGCATGAGAGCCTGCAATGGTGTAAACTTCATCATCTGCTGGACCTAATGAAAAATTTCAAGATTATGTCCTATATTTGCCAATATCTTGCATTCATCTTATTTCCATCCGTTCGTTCATCCGTCCACGATAGGGTACTTACTTTATGGAGTCAACTCCTCCTAGAACACTTAATGAAATTCATTGAAACTTTCACACTGTTCAGCCATTGTGCACCATCTTTTTCAATATTTGGGGGTTATTTCTTGAATCAA
>MJUU01013377.1:59602-73300 GCA_002080025.1 Modiolus philippinarum | reverse complement strand
TTTTTTATATTCATGTTTAGAGTTGGACTTGATGATAAAATTAATAGATATTTGAAGTCAGAGCTTAATTTCAAATTTTATTTTGTGTCAACTTTGTGCAGGGGAGACAATTGGATGAACTCGTAGTTTGCCATGTGCGAAATTTTGAACTCAGCTGCCAGGTAAAATAGCAGCTTTCGGAGCCGTTGACCGTACCCTAAAACCCTACTTAAAAGAGAGGAGAAATTATGTTCTTTGCAATGAATTTAATTTCAATGGTAATTTCTGCACCAGTATTGCTGAAATTTTTGTCTCAACATGGCCTGATTTGGTCCAATTTTCAGTGAAATTTACAATTTTGTCCACATTTGTAATCATCTCAGTTTGTATGTACCATTGTCAAATTTATTAATATTTTTAAATATCATGAAACTTGAGATTTTTAGCTTTCCATTGGTATATAGATGTCCATATATATTATTTTATACATATCATATAAAGGAGGGGGGAATTTTTTTTTGACTTGTTCAATAAGACGTCACACAAAATAACTGCGTTTTGCATCCTTAAGGGCTGTCATGATAAAACCTGAAATGCCTTGAATGAGGATGTGCATCCAAATTTTATGGTTTATTTTGGCTTTATTTAAGCCTTGACTCATGGTCATACATTTTCACCTTTTCACTTAATTCTATTGACAGTTTTGTAAGACATAATACCCCCCCCATTCTTTCAACAAGTTTATTTTGGTCAGAACTGACTTGGTATTCTGCTCTGTTCGATTGTTTTTTCGCAACTTGAAATGTATCCTACTGAAATGCACGAAACTGCAATTTAAAGAAAAAATGGAGAAAAAGTGTCTTTATTATCAAAATTATTCAGCTTTCATGTTATGAATTGCTATCCTATTCTGAAGGCAGTATGCAAACATTTATAGACACCCTGTTTCTTTGTACAGAAGACTGAGAGATCTTATTACATTAAGACATTACAATATGTTGCCGTGACGTCATAAGAAAAAAAATTGTTAGGAATATTAAGTATAGTTTATATTTGACAGAAATAAGTGTATTCTGTTAACCGTTTAGTTTAGATTGGTTCAATTTATGATTGGATTATCCTCTGCTTAACCAATAACTTTTTTCCGTTTTATTTACAACAACTGTTAAAACAGTGCACTAGGCATACAGTACTAAAATGGACCTATTTCAGAAAATATTTGGTCAAAACACCAAATTGATCAGGTAAATGTCCCGAATGTGTCGAAATAAAAAAATGAAGCAAAAAAAATATTGAAAGTTGTCTTAAGGTAGCAAGACACAGTTTCGTAAATTTTGCGAGTGGGCTTTTCCAACATGATTACATCATCGATGGGATCCCCTGCTATTTTAAGGTCCTAACATTGAAAATGTCAACTTTTTTTATATTCATGTTTAGAGTTGGACTTGATGATAAAATTAATAGATATTTGAAGTCAGAGCTTAATTTCAAATTTTATTTTGTGTCAACTTTGTGCAGGGGAGACAATTGGATGAACTCTGAAGTTTGCCATGTGCTAAATTTTGAACTCAGCTGCCAGGTAAAATAGCAGCTTTCGGAGCCGGTGACCGTACCCTAAAACCCTACTTAAAAGAAAGAAGAAATTATGTTCTTTGGAATGAATTTAATTTTAATGGTAATTTCTGCACCAGTATTGCTGAAATTTTTGTCTCAACATGGCCTGATTTGGTGCAATTTTCAGTGAAATTTACAATTTTGTCCACATTTGTAATCATCTCAGTTTGTATTTACCATTGTCAAATTTATTAATATTTTTAAATATCATGAAACTTGAGATTTTTAGCTTTCCATTGGTATATAGATGTCCATATATAATTTTATACATATCATATAAAGGAGGGGGGTAGTTTTTATTGACTTGTTCAATATGACATCACACAAAATAACTGTGTTCTGCATCCTTAAGGGGGTAGACCTGGGGTATGAGGAGATAACTCTGGGTTTTTTTCACTTTTTTATTACATATACAAACAAATAGAATCATTACAATAGGTATGATCAAAATTTTTAAATTGTGTAAAAAATTTTCCGCAGAAAATTAATATTCATTTTGTCTAGTTATTTTTAATGAGTGCATTTTACTCTACATTTTTCCAATGATATCCAAAGATAATGAAAATATGTAAAAGTCAGATTTTTTGCAAGGGAGATAATTTATAGCAGAGATTCAGCAATTTTATTGATTTTTACTCACTTTTTTCTAAATTAAGAAAAAATGAGACGGTAGAATTTTCTAAAATCTTAATATTTTACATTTTACATATATTAGTTTTTCTTTCTATTCTCAGTTTTTGGTGAAAATTAAACGACACAATTTTTTACAAGAAGTGTTTAATAGTGATCAAAATAGAGTAAAAGTTTCCACCTATACTGTTCAAAACACCTATGGATGTATTTATGTTCAAACTAATAAAATTTACTATCATTATTCATGCTTACTTTCAGACATATCAAGTCCAGAACGGACCAAATTATATGATGAAACAGAGCATCTTTGATGACCAATAGACATAAAATGTGACAGTAAAAATTGCTGAAAATTGCTTAAAGTTGACTTGAACATGTGTAGTTTTAATACTGAAAAAGAGTTGTCAGAAGACAACATAGCTCGCCGGGGATTCCAGTAACTTCAATGCACAATAAATTCGAAAGTAATAAAAAGCTTTTCTTCACAAGAAAGTTTCATATCAAATTTAAACACCCTATCACTAAACAACTTAATTCTAGAAGCAAAGTTAAAAAGTTTTTAAAAAATTGCCCTCAGGGCAAGGTCAAGGTCAAAATGTCTACAAATATGGTACCACTAGAAAGCTCTCATCAAAAGAACGTCACATACCAAATATGAACACCCTACCACTAAGCAACTTAATTCTAGAAGTGAAGTTTAAGTAGGGAGGTCAGACATTTTTCAAAGTGGTCTTTGTTTTAAATAAAAGCCAAACAGGAAGACAGACTGATTAAAAACAAACAAAATGGTGCTTAAATTTTGAAAATCGGATCATGTGTTCAAAAGTTACAGAAGATTGAAATCTTAAAAACAGCCTCCGAAAATTTATACAAAATGGCCGCCATAAGACAAAATGATGTAATTTTGGAAATTTTTATTTGGTTATTGTAAATATATGCTTTTGATTTTTGTCAGAACTTAGTAAACCTGTTGTTCATGGACCTTTCCTCAATGGGATGACACTAATACCAAGTCCTTTACAATCCAGCAACATTTGTACTTTCAGCATAATCTGAACTTGAAAATTCCTATGTAATTCAATGGGAAATTTAACGTGGCAACAATTTTGCCTAATTTTTACCCACTTTTTTGGAAATTTTTCCCGAATTATTAGATATTTCATCAGGACTTAGTTTTTACAACAAACTTCAAGTCCAATCATATTTCGAAACATAGGTTTGGTTATTGTTTGTCATCAGCAACATTTGTTCTTTTGCAATTGTATGGTAAAAATTTGGTGCCATTTTGACTTCTCGGTGAAGATTTTGGTCATGGGTCCTTATTTATTATTACACTCAACTTTTAATATTTGTATTCAAGTCATCTTAATTTGTTGATTATTAACTTTTCAAATGTTTTATATGATAAAAAGAGTAGAGTTATATGTATTTGATCAAAAGAAACCTGTACAATGAGGGGTTAAAATCAGGCAAACCTCCATTATTACATGTTTCATCAGTAAAATAATGGTATTGTCTGACCTCCCTAGTTTAAGTTTTTTAAAAATTGCCCTCAGGGCAAGGTCAAGGTCAAAATGTCTACAAATATGGTACCTTTAGAAAGCTCTCCTCATAAGGAAGTTACATACCAAATATGAACTCCCTACCACTAAAAGCCTAACTTCTAGAAGCAAGGTTAAAGTTTTTAAAAAATTGCCCTAAGGGCAAGGTCAAGGTCAAAATGTCTACAAATATGGTACCTTTAAAAAGGTCTTATCATAAGAAAGTTACATACGCAATATGAACACCCTACCACTAAAAGCCTAACTTCTAGAAGCAAGGTTAAAGTTTTTTTAAAAATTGCCCTAAGGGCAAGGTCAAGGTCAAAATGTCTACAAATATGGTACCACTAGAAAGCTCTCATCATAAGGAAGTTACATACCAAATATGAACACCCTACCACTAAAAGTCTACCTTCTAGAGGCAAGGTGAAAGTTTTTCAAAAATTGCCCTAAAGGCAAGGTCAAGGTCAAAATGTCTACAAATATGGTACCACCAGAAAGCTGTCATCATAAAGAAGTCACATATCAAATATGAACACCCTACCACTTAAAGCCTACCTTCTAGAGGCAAGGTTAAAGTTTTTCAAAAATTGCCCTAAAGGCAAGGTCATGGTCAAAATGTCTACAAATATGGTACCACCAGAAAGCTCTCATCATAAAGAAGTCATATACCAAATATGAACACCCTACCACTTAAAGCCAACCTTCTAGAGGCAAGGTTTAAGTTTTTCAAAAATTGCCCTCAGGGAAAGGTCAAGGTCAAAATGTCTAGAAATATGGTACCACTAGAAAGTTCTCATGATAAGGAAGTCACATACAAAATATGAACACCCTACCACTAAAAGCCTGCCTTCTAGAGGCAAGGTTAAAGTTTTTTAAAACTTGCCCTAAGGTCAAAATGTCTACAAATATGGTACCACACGAAAGCACTCATTACAACTAAATATCAACATTCCATCTCTTAAGGTCTCCATTCCAGAAGCAAGGTTAAAGTTTTTGCTGACGACGCCGACGAAGCCGACGCCGGGGGTATGACAATAGCTCTACGGACATTCGTCCCGGCGAGCTAAAAATTAAATGAGTAGAAAATTTTAGAATTCCCCAGGTCTACCCCCTTAAGAAATCCTTGTCATTTGGAGTAAATGTAATATGTTAGAAAAACATTATATAATATCTGATTCTAAATGCTGCTGACCGCATTTCCCTTGAGTGTCTCAATGTTAAATGTACTGCCATGCATACAACATATATCTGAAGCTTTATTTTGATGTCATAGTGTTCTATAAACATGAAACATGTTACAATAGTGATGTTTTTCTCTGTGTGTATTCAATTTTATTCAAAGGAACCAGCTTTCAAATACAGAATTACATTACTAATTTGAAAATGGGGGAAACAGTTGAATTGGTACATTTACAGTTTACATTAGTTCATTATTGTTAGGAATGTTTTTTAAACTCCATCTATCTATATTTGTACATAAAAATTTGATAGAAAACAATTTCTCCATAAAAAGTAAGTTACTGCTGATCAGTTAAGGGATTGACCTGTTTAAGTCATTTTAAAATTGACTCAATGAACTCACTGTAAGAAGTCTGATTCAATCTGACTTGAACAAAAGATTGAATCCCCTGGCTGCTGATTACTGATATTCCATGAATAAAAATTGATTCACAAAAGAAAAGACAAAGCCTTTACATTATATCTTCCCATTACTGATTGTTAAATATATGTTATAGTCTACAGTGAAACTCCTCTATAACTAGGCCTTACAAGTCCACGGTAAATAATCTGCTATAGGTCCATAGTGAAACTCCTCTATAAATAGGCCTTACAAGTCCATGGTAAATTATCTGCTATTGGGCAATAGTGAAACTCCTCTATAACAGTCCACGGTAAATAATCTGCTAAAGGTCCATAGTGAAACTCCTCTATAACTAGGCCTTACAAGTCCACGGTAAATAATCTGCTAAAGGTCCATAGTGAAACTCCTCTATAACTAGGCCTTACAAGCCCAGGCTAAATAATCTGCTAAGGGTCCAAAGGGATTTAAAAACCTAAACCAAATGTATTTTGACCCCAAATTAATATACATGTACTATGAAATTAATGGTTGGATGTTTTGTGGGTATATTTTATTAATCATACTCAATGTTATTCTACCTTTTTAAACAGAATACTAATTGATCATGAATTTATCATCAAGTACTGAAGGATATGATTAAAAGGAACATTCAGTCATCAGATCCTGGATGAAAACCTTGTCATGTCTGCTGATTTTTTAAGATAGGACCAATTTCTGTGGTGATAAAGTCACAATTGGACTTTCAAGTTTGACAGAATGGGACTATAACATGGTGTAATTTTACTTAAAATATTATACATTACAAATATTTTGATCGTTTGATATAAACATAAATTATAATAATTCAAACTTCAATCTACTTAGAATTGACTAAACCATGTATAAGATCAGCTAAAACTGAAATGATCCGATAGTAAAGGTTCCAACTATCTAATGAAGATGTATTAACATCAATGGTGAACCCACTGGCTAATGTACAGCCTAGTGCCAAAAGTGAGTCAACTTTTCAAATTTCCCTGTGCATTTCATGTAAAAACGGTACCTGTTTAAAAAATTCTCTATAGCCATTTCTTATCGGATTTTCATGAAATTTTCACTGTTAAATAGTGTTTGATATACAGTTTATTCCAATAATTTTGAAATAATTTTAAATTCTATATTATGACAATTTAAACACAAACCTAAAGGCAAAATTTTCACAGTAAAAATTTACTATATATCCTTTGTAAATTGTAACTTCAGAAATTTTAGTTTGTATTTAAATTATGACAATAAGGAAACAATTTAATGGAATATGTGACAAATTTTCATCAGATGCGCAAGATGGATGCACAGTTTTAGACACCCGAGCCAACTTTGCACATACTTTGTCAAGATAGTCATATGTAAGTGAATGTCAAACTAATCAAACTAATGTTTATTATCCCCAAAGACCAAAGGATTGAAATACAAAAATGAATGCAAAATGAAAACATTTCTTTATTGCTGTATATTATGTAATAACTTTAAACATAAACCGCTGTATAAACTGAGTGTGTAATACATACAACTTAACACAGACAGAAAAGACCAAAACACAACTATTACATGTGCATCTGTAGGTAAAAGTGTGGAATGTGCCAACATTTGGAAATACACTTAACTTCACATTTAAGGAAAAAAGGTAAAAGTGTGGAATGTGCTAACATTTGGAAATACACTTAAATTCACATTTAAGGAAAAAATGTCAAAACTCTGGAAATCTGGAATAATTTGGAAAATTATCATCCATGAATGTCAGAGGATGATAAAATCATTTTCCTTTATCACTTTTCAGACTATTTACCAAAAATAAGTTTATGTGTACATTTTATCCCAAACATAAACAACAGGCAGTTAGAAAATCATGTTATTGTACTACTTCTACAGTGGATGGAACATTTGTGTGACTTGTAAGGCAGAGGTGAATCACTGGAGATGTTAGATATCTATATATACCATGTTTATTTACCTGACACTTTCTCTACAACCAATAAACATAAATAAATCAGAACATTAAAAAACAACATGGTTTGATCATGCAAAATATTGAACATTCCCAATCACTCACTTTTCCTCCGATATCTGTTCTAGAGATCCATTAGGTCTGAAAATAGTTATCTACTTTATCACTGCAAATTTTGATACACGTAATGTACAAATACAAGACAATTACACATTTATAGTTCCTACAGAAATATTAAAACATGTTAGTAAGTATGCAAAACTATAAATTTCTCAACTTCATGCAAACAGTGCTTGTGTGATTTAAAATTAAGATGATTTGGACCTCCAGTTTTAATAGAACTGAATTTTCAAAAAAGGTTCAGATATTAAAAAGAAGTAACTGAAGTGTAAATGTTAGTCCAGTGGCAGTGAGTTATTTTATGAAATACATAAAGTTGGATTAAGATGGAATTTCCTTGTCATACATTTGTAAGTTCAATAAAATCCCAAAATTTCTACACAATTTACATACAAAATATAAGAAGTCTATTTCGCAAAAAACATAAAGATCTGGTGTATTATACTATTGCCTCTATTTCAACTTTTTTTCTGTTATGTATGGACTTCACCCTCAAGAACCATTTTTCTATAGTGCTGTCTTGTGTGTATAGTGTCCTTGTCTGTTTGCTCATGCCCTTAAATGCACCAGAAAACAATATTGGAAAATGGTTTCCTCAGGAAAAGTCCGTAATAGATCATTAATGATCTTGGGTTTAAATGCAGTTAAAGGATCTTTACACTTGTTAAACACAGACAGAAATAAGATGAAACAGGCCTAGTAGTACATGTAAAGTTATCAAACATACCTAGTACTTAATTGTCTTTCAAAATAATTTTTACTTTCATTTTCTTCTATAGGATATTCATCTATCTCATATGGAGCTGATACTTGATAATGTAGTTCTGGTCCATCCGTCTTTCTCCTTATCATCGAGTCGGCAATTTCTTGAAACTTGTCATCCACTGGTGTATGGATATGTTTAGGAAATTTTAACTTGGCTGGTGTAAAAGTCGGAGATGTCAAACCATCTGCAAATAATCCTTTAAAAATGTATTGAAGAAGCAGTTGAGGGTATTCTTAACAGAAATGTTGCTTTTTTAAATATTATTAAGTATAGAGAATGACCATTTGAACCAAAACAAAAGTTCTTATGGCTGACTTTAACCTCCTTTACTACTGAAGTATCAACAAGATGTGTTTGTGAAACACTACATATGCCCCCAGATTCCCAATTTTACCCCTTTTGGACCCCTATGACCTTGACCTTTGACCTTTGACCTAATTTTTTTTTGCATATTTATGTTCGTCTTGACTAGACCTATACACTTGCCAAGTATCAAAAGTCTACCTTATATAGTTCAAAATTTATAGCCAAGGTTAAAGTTTCGGACAAACAGACAGACAGACAGGACAAAAACAATATGCCCCCCGATCCTCGATCTGGGGGCATAAAAATACTGTACATGTAGCATAATTCTGATTGCTTTTGCAACACCCGATTTCATTGGTCAATGTTACAAACAACAAAGAAGTTATTTCTCAATAAACTCTTCTTTTCCATTAATAAGCTCAGTCCTGTCACCCTTCCAGCTCTGTTTTTTTTTTTCAGGGAAAAACCCCATGGAGGCTCCAAAAATCAAAAGCTTAAATTCCACAAAAAAGACACTTGAAGACATTTAAACAACTAAAGGAACAGTTGAATATACATGTGTGTAATATAAGAAAACTATAAACAACAAAAGCATAACATAAGACCCCCTATAGCCATGTTATAAGGAGTTTCTTTGACACTAAGAAAAACCTCCATGGCGATTATCAAAAGTACTAGTTGGCAGGCATGTAATTCAATCAGCAAATGGGTAAAAGATCGCAGTATATGGTGATGTAAACTTGAGTAACAACATTGTTTTAAGTTCATAGGAATGGAATAATCAGAAATTTTGAAAGAGTTGATGTGTAAATACTGCCTATCACTCACAAAGGATGAGTGGCAGTAAGACCCATTTTTGGCCCAAGATTTACCATGAAACTAAAACTATACAAACAGATGTCTTATGTTCCTGAAACATTGAACAAATATAGGGCTTTATGAAAATGATAAAGCTTTTTTCCATATCAGTTTGATTCTCATGATAATCAGTTAACTCAAAAGCTATATTTTTGGAAATAGTCAGAATTTCATAGATATTTGCTGTGTTTTGCACATTTTTGTGCTTTGAAAAATATGGGCACATCTGAATAATAACTTCATATTTAGTCAAAATGTGTAAAATGGTGAAATACATCATTTCTGAAAGTTTGAAGTTGTTGATTGCATGTGCCCCATGTTCACTTAAAGAAAATTTGCTTTGAGAACATTCAAAATTGCAGATTTTCTGATTTTCTTTCAAAAAGACGGCTCTTTGTGATGTCACAATAACGTCAAAATGAAAGGAATTCGTATTATTATATGTTTTCTTTGTAGCCAGATGTGATAGTTAATATTTCCCATAAATATCACACTATTTTAAACAACTTGATTTTTTTGGGCCAAATATGGGTCTTATTGCCACTCATCCTTTTACATTAAGGGAGTATGAGTGTCAGATTTCTGATGCATTCTATATTCTGGGGTTTTATCCATTCAAAAAGGGTTAAATTTTTTTGCACATGTTTCATATTTTCTTGGTCATAGGTCACTTTAAAATGCATAAAATAGACAATGTATAAAATTTTATCAGCTTCCAATTATATTTTCATATATTTTAAGGCAATTAAACCGCTAATGGAAATTGAGGGAAAAATCTATAAAGAGAATTGTTTCCAGCCAAAATGTTGATGTCTTATATCTCAAAAATTCTTACATGGATTTGCAAAATTTTTTGCTCATGTTGTTATATAAGCAAAACTCTTCAACACATGTTCAAAACAAACGGTCATCCTTTTAATTCTAATTCTGAGATAAATGGCACCTAATTTATTGCATGTATTTTTATTACTATTGCTGTTTTTATGTTAATTTTCTATATTTTTATATTCAGTAAAAAGCTCTCTACTGGGTATAGAGCTTTGTGTTTGTAATTGAAAATTTTATAGAAAATCAATATAAAATGTTCATATCTAATGTAATACAGCAAAAATTGGCTATATTGGGTCAACATGGTCAATCATAAATAGAAATATCATGCTCAATTGTAAGCATACTTTCTTTCCAGTGTGCAGAAATTTCGGGTATATAAACAGCCATTGTATTTCTATTTTGGTGTTTATTCCATCGCCTTCAGTAGTATACTCAATGTGATTAGTCAATTGGATGTTGTGGATATTCTACCCTGGTGCATTTTTTATCCAAAAGGAAGAAAAACACAGCCAGATAAATTCCATGTTACATCATTACATGTATGTCTACAATACTGTCATGAATGTATCAAACAAAAACAAGGCCAATGAAGGGCACTTGAGTTGAGACAATAAAAGCAAATATCCCGGACCCATTTGCCACGCAATTGTGTTAAAAAATCTATAAACCAAAATCCATATCCTCTATTTCCAATCTCTACCTACTATGTAATTGTAACGAGGATAAATAGATCTGGATACCCCTGGATGTTAGTGATATGCACATCAAAAAAGATATCGTGACCTTTTTGAACTGAACCAAAACGCGTAACCAATAAAATAGTTTTTACCAGCCGCCCTCTTCTTCACATCAATCGGCAGATTTCCATTCATTTTGACAATCTGCTATATTGTGATTATATATATTTTCTATAAAAAGAGATCAATGTCCTTTCTCCACCTTCGCTAACGATTTTCTCCGTCTCATGTAAACATCGGAGAGCGCCGTCACGGGGAACAACTCAAACTTAGAACCCTATGGAACGTCAGAAAAAAAATATATTTTGGTTGATCATACTCCTAGACCAGATATGCCAGATAGATCGAGTAAATGAAATCCTGTGACTTGCATTTCAGAATTTTGCAACGCTGTAATAGACATTTAAATTTATTTTGGAGGGTCTGAAAGAAACTAAATGATAATCGTTATATTTTTTTTTATGGTATGGCAAGCCAAAGCCACAAAAATGACATAATATAGCATTTTCACAGGAATCTGTATTTTGTGGTTTCGGCGCACATTATCAGACATATATTATCAGGTTTCCTCATTACCCCTTGATAGGTAAAAATAAATAATAGGTAATTACTTTACTTTAAACTTATTTTATTGTCGAAACACAACTGGATTGAACACAAGTTATATCAACTTACGAGGTTCTCTCCATACTATATACTAATACAATTATACAAAATGACAACAGGAATATTATATCATATGTATAAATTCAATAAACATTTTTATAACACTTGAAAACAAACAAATAGAAAAAGAGAGAGAGAAAGAGGAAGAGAAATTAACAGTAAACATATACACTAAAATATGTCTTATTAAATAATAAAGGGTAGTCGAGCTAATTTGAAAAACGTTTTGAATGGTGGATAAAATTTTGAACCTGTCTGAAAATAATGGTGTTTGTATTGCTACTTAGTTCATCTGAACCAAACAACAAATATTCGATAGTGGGTGAAATAGGTAATTCTTAGAGACCGACGTTAAAAAATCCTATATTTAATATTATCATGAGGTAATGATATATGATCATATATTATCTGCACCTAAAACCACAAAAATTCTGATAGTAATTACCTGTGAATGTGATAATGCTATTTTATCTCATTTTCGGGCTTTGGTGTGACATAAAATGGACACTCGAATTTTTCAAAAAATCAATAATAAAAAAAAGGGTATTTGTTTATAATTATATGAGACATTTAAATTAATAAATCTAACCAATATCTCTGGTTAAAAGATACTGTGAAAATTTTGTTAATAATTTAAAAATTTATAAAAATGTTAAAATACAAAATCACGGCAAATCATAAAAGACACGAAATATATATGTCAATATAGAGGACAAGTCTTTCATATATAAGATAGAATGTGCCTGCACCTGGTAGTTATCACCCAAGCCGAAAAACAAAAACAAACGTACAACACCAAGGGTAGTAAATTAATAGTTTACATGTTTCCCGCTCTCGGTGCGATCCGCAGACGTGTTGTTTGGGCTCTTCAAATTTTGAGTGTTAAAATGATTTGGATGTCAAATTTGTTTAGAGTTTTTGTTTAATTTACAGGTTTTAACACTGTATTGTGCATATTTTCATTCCTTTGGATTTAATTATTGCATTTCAGGACGTCTAACATTACGAAGATAGGAAACGTGGGACTGTCAGCCGGCTGCCATATTGGTTCATATTGAATGCTATGGCATGTCGAACAGACCTCTCATTTACATTATGTCTGTGGGTTCTGGTTGTTCCCCTGACAGTTCGGTGGTTTCCTTCGGAGATCACTTGTTGATTTTCCGCTTTCCTCTACCTTTGATACAACTGAGCATTTAGCAGCGTCGGTTTGGATGGTGAAGGTTGTCCTAACCGGTTCTCGTTCTGCCTTATTTTGCGGGGGGCTTACGGAGAGTTCTTTTTGTATTCTATTTTATTTATTGCATGCATATTTTTGTATTTTTGCTGTATAACTATGTTTAACCCTGAAGTGGATGGCAGTGAGTGGTACGTCATGATGTAAGTGTTCCCATTACCATTGTGCCAGGACTCCTCCAGGTAAGTCCTTCTGTGTTAAGGCTAGGGAACTGGGGAAGGCAATGCTCACAGTAACATGCCTGGTGCATATTGTTAAATGTTCCTCTGTATGCCTTATATTACGTTATATGGCGGTGCTCCTAAACATGAATTTTGGAAAGAACATTGCTTTTTGTTTACTAATTCAAAAATTGAAAGTTGCCACAGAATCGGGATTTTCATAACGTTGTTGTTTGATTCGAGCACAAGAAAAATGTTGTCATTCCAAAGTATGACCTAGCTAGACATGATCCTCTCAGCTAAACTATATCATACAGTATTCACCGAGTATCATCATTTCGACGTACAATTTACAAATGTTGCGTAGATGAGCTTTTTTCTCTGTAAAAGCACACATGATAGAATCCCATTCCTCCTCTTTACAATACCTTTTTTATATGTTGAATATTAACGCAGGAGTCTAAATACGACAGGCCAAACTGACTGCTTTGGAACTTTTTTGACACAAGAAAGTGTTATATTTGTTCACAGTTTTGACAACTATAACTCCTTGTCCAATAAACCATCCAACAACCAGGATTTCAATTCTTGGTACACTTTTTTGTGTCGTTTGTCGTTTCTTTTGGTAGTTTAATGACGATGTGAGTTTTTCTTTTAATTTTCATCAAAACTTCAGGTTG
>MJUU01013377.1:0-11378 GCA_002080025.1 Modiolus philippinarum | reverse complement strand
AAAAAAAACAACAAAAAACGAAAAAAAAATCTTAATGATAATCGGTAACTTAACGTAAATCAATACTATATATGGAATTGAATTCAAGAGGAGGAAAAAATAAGTTTTAGTAACGAATTTTACCTTTGATTATTCCAAGTACGTTATTCTCCTTTTTAATTTTTTTTTAAAATTTTATCAATAATATGTGATACTAATTCAGATTTTGATTTTGTTAATTCCCTAGATTTATTATAGAGTTATTTTTTATCTCAATTATTATGTCTTTACCTGTTTTTAGGATAAACCGGTAACATGAAGCCATGCATGTAGTATTGAGTTATTCCCATTATATAAGGTAGAAACAGACCTAAGTCTACACATCACAATTTCGGAAACGGTAAGTTAACAAAATTTTACCAATTTTGAAGTTTTTACTAAGATAATGAATGTACTTATTGTTTATTTTGTATATCATTATCAATTTTAAACTCGAAAGCCATGAAATGGCTGGAGAGTTGCTAAAATGACAGGAAAAAAATCCCGCGAGGCTTCAAGCCTATTAACAGCTCCAAAAGATGATCTTCGTGCTTCCGATAAAATAAGGTGCACAAGTTTCTTTCAAAATGGTATACATTATGTATTTAAGTTATATTTCTTCATTTTCTTGAGTTGAATACGGTGTTGTTATATTAAATTGAAAACAAAATGCATGTTTACCAAATTACTCGTTTTTAAAAGGCCATATGAGCTATTGCCATCACTTGGCGTCCGTCGGCGTCCGTCGTCCGTCCGTCCGTCCGTCGTAAGCTTTTTTAAATATCTTCTCCTCTGAAACCACTAGGCCAATTTTAACCAAACTTGGTCTGAATCATTACCAGGGTATCTAGATTCAAAATTGTGTTCGGTTAGTCCGAGGACCAAACAACATTGCTGCTGTTACTAAAAAAAGCACATAGGGGGTAAATTGCTGTTTTTGGTAAATAACCCGAAAACCGTTACAGATATAAAAAATCTGACTGGTGTAAAAGTGATCAGCATGGCAAGATCTACCCGCCCTGCAATTTTGAAGAAAATCTGATTACCAGTTTTGGAGTTGTTGCCCTTTTTCCAGAAATTTTTCAAAATTTTAATATTTTTTAATTTTTATCAAAGGAACTATAGCAGATAGAGGTCAACGTTAAATTGCAAAAATGTTCAGCATATCAAAATCTCCCCACCCTGAAATTTTGGAGAAAATCCAAAAACCATTGTAGGAGTTACTGCCCTTTTTTTTTCACAGAATTTTCAATATTTTCATATTTTTCGTCTTTTATTTCCAAAACTATAGAAGATAAAGGTTAAGTGTAAATTGATAAAATGTTTGCCATGCTGTGCTGACTTCAATAGTGGTGTTGAAAATTGTTCTTTGACCGCCATTTTCAAAATGGCCGTCAAAAAAAGGCGGGAAAATTCAACATTGTTCAATTTCAATAAAATTTGGTTTCCAAATAGATATTGATTTGCGACTTTAAAACCAGTGTTGAAAATTGTTTTTTGACCGCTTTTCTCAAAATTGCCGCCAAGAAAGGCGGGAAAATCAACGTTGTCTGATTTCAATGAAATTTGGTTTCCAAAAAGGTATTGATGTCGCAACTTTAAAACCGATGTTAAAAATTGTTCGTCATATGCCATATTCAAAATGGCCGCAAAAAAGGCGGGAAAATTCAACATTTTCCGATTTCAATGAAATTTGGTTTCCAAACAGATATTGATGTTGCGACTTCAAAAACTGATGTTGAAAATTGTTCGTTGAACGCCATTTTCAAAATGGCCACCAAAAAGGCGGGAAAATTCAACATTGTCCAATTTCAATGAAATTTGGTTTCNCATTTTCCTTGCACAAGCCAAGCACGAGATCATGTTAAAACAGAATGTAATAATACATACCATTCATATATGACAATCCATCCTTTTCTATTTCATTTATGTTAAGCTTGGAACTTAAATACAATACCTCCAAATTACACATTCGTTCGTCATGTCGTACATGTAGTTCATCATTGCAAGCACCGTTTTGATCAAGATTATGGGCGGAGCTATCTGTCAATCATTTTCACTCCAGTTAGAAAAATCGTAANTGGTGACAACTGTCCATAGTCGGTACCTATCGAAGAATGTGTCTGGTAAGTCTGTATGTATTCAAAAATGGCCGCCAGCGGGGGACATTGTTTAACATTGGACCCTATGGGAAAACACATTCAAAGACATTCTTCTCTGAAAACTACTTGGTCAGTTGGAATCAAACTTGGTCACAATAGGCCTTTAATGGTCTTCTTAAAAAATTGTCTGACAAGCCTGCACCTTATCCAAGATGGCCGCCAGCGGGGACCATTGTTTAACATTGAACCCNCGTGCTCGTCAATTTACTTAACCAGAAAAAATATATCAGCCGACGCCGTGTTGACGTGAAGTTTCATACTAGAGTTATCTCCTCCTTACGGAAAAAAAACGGACGTTTCCTTAACATGGCTGCGTAATTTAGGCTGCAGTTTATGCCAGTCATGGACCTGGTGAGCTATACAGGCTCTTGAGAGCCTCTAGTTTTTTTATATTGCGTTGCGGATCAACGCGCTTGCCGCGCAGTAATTTGTCAAACATGAAAATAACATTTGTTTACCTGTATTGCATATTTATAGCAGTGAAATCGACATGCATTCGAAATCACACAATCCGATTATTTTCACGTATTATGGAATAATTTAATACATGCAGACGTATGCAGCAGCAGTTGTCTACGAAGTTTTGCCACGTGTTGATTTTCAGGGCTTTCGAGTTTCAGCTCCATCGGAGCTTTGATTATTTACGAGGGGGACATTGAAGACATTTTCTTTTAGTGTGTTTTGGGCATTTCCAACTGGCTGTTGCTTGTTTTTGGTGAAAAAAATCAATTGTTAACCATTTTTTGTGCTCTATGTTCTGTTGAATCTCAGTTTACTTTGCGTTTTACTGTTCAAGAGAAATAAAAACGCTGTTTGCTGTTAATCATAAGAAATGTGTTTTGTGGCAGTTATCATGGATTAACTGTTTACTGTTCGTGGGAATCCCCTTATGTCCTCTTTTAACAGTATGTACAGTAACACAACTGGTCATTATTGCATAAAAAACTAAATGATACTGTATATGACTGTTTTTTTATATCATCGAGTTGTTAAGGGGATATAGCATTCCGCCCGTTTGTCCGTCCTTCATTTCGGTCGTCACAGATGGAAGTCCATTTATGTTTTGAAGCACAAATTGATGGATGACATTTTCCCCATAGAGTACTTAACGATCGTGCGAAGATTAGCTCACCTTGATATATATTTCATGCATGAGTGACCCAGGTTAAAGTTTTTTTGTAAATGTCCAGAACTGAGATACTAGAGCAGGCGGAGGGATAATATTCTGCCATAAGGTGCACCTTTGACAGTCACGAGGATCCTAATAAATATGTCACATTAATTTATATTTCATGCATGAGTGACCCATTTAGAATTTTTGTAAATGAACAGAGCTGAGATACTAGATCGCGTAGAGGGATAATATTTTGTCAGAGCATTCATCTTGGACAGTCTCGAGGATCCTAATCCAAATACAAATTTTGTTACCTTGGTCTATATTTCATGTATGAGTCGATCATCCATGTTTTATATTGTCTTGTCAGTACATGCATCTGAAATGTCACCAATTAATGGTCACCTTGACGCATCTTTCATACATGAGTGAATCTGGTAAGACTTGATCTGAGATACCATAGTATAGGCAGAGGAATTATATTTTGTGATGTATCTTGGATAGTCACGCGGTTCCTAATAAAAATTTGTTCGCTTTGAAATACATGTCAAGTGAATCAGATCAGTTTAAAGTACAATACAGAGATGGATTGAACTGGTGATTGTTAAGTAGTCTGATACTGACTTATTTAAAAAAAAAAACAAACAAACAAACAAACAAACTGGCGAGGGCATTTCTTATCCTTTCCCACTGCTGGCGTCCCTTATATTATGTTGCTTAAAATGCATGGCAATAACTTTACCCTGCATGGGCTCTTGATATATCGTTTTAATTCAAAGACCAACAGAGTTAACAGAGTTAGTCCTCGACTAAGGAACAGTTAATACCCACAATGGCCGAAAACTACAATCACATGCCACAATTCACAGGCGAACTCCACCAGAAAAAAACAATACTGAAGACAAGAGACAAACATAAACAACGATAGGAACTCGGGATAGCCGGACTTGGTACCGGCACTAGCAAAAGCAAATGGAAGGGCTAAATCGGTTTATGGGTTCAAGTCTTGCATGTAAGCAGTCGTAGGGTATATAAGTAATAGGTCTCTATTTATTTTCTATTCGACGTGTATTTTCTTAATTCAGAATATCATTTGAGCTTATTCCATCCAAAAGCCGAGTTTTAGGAATTGTCGTAAGATTAAAACAACGACGCATCATTTGGATGACAAACAATTACTGACGCAATTTCCACCAGCACACATTCAACTTAATCATGTGTCAACCAAAATGTACACGATTAATGACTCTGTGCATTATCAACTAATGAACATTTGCGTCTACTTATTTCATTTAAGTACAGCGAATATTCTTCAGGATTTTACCCCATCCACATTGAGATTCCATCAATAAACCGTTTGGAAAAACATACTGCATCCATGCTGGGGTAATCCTTATCTCAATCCAATGGACCCTTTGCGCCAATTTTTTATTTACCTGACCGCGTGACCTGACTTTGTATCTTCCTTTTTGTACACACCAAGTGTTCTAGGTCAAAGTTGTCTGTTAACACTCAAAGTTTTTGTTGATGGTCAAAGAAAAGGTGGGATTTTGTTTTTAAAAAGAAACAAATGGTACTCATTTCTCAAGCTAAACTTAATTACATTGCATTTTTACTTTGGCTTATGTTGTGCATAAATATGCTGCATATGAATTATCAGGTGGAAACAGCAAAATTGCAGATTAACAAAGAGATTGATTACTTGGTAAGTAAGAGAAAAACAGGTAAATCTTTTCCAGTATTATTGAAAAATTTACCATGAGAACCAAATAAGGTCCAAAAGTCATTTCAACATTGATCATGACATTTTTCTATGACAATTTTCTGTAACATTTGATTGATGACATTTTATTTTTACAGCCTTCTGTTTTGTAAACAAAAAGTTTCATTATCTCAAACTGTTTTTGATTGGTCATTTTACATCATCAAAGTTTGAAGAAAAAAGAGGATGGATTCCTATTGTATCAAAGTCCTTCAAAATTTCTTTGACCGTTGACACTATCTAATAATTAAAAAAGAAGTTACTGTAAATTTATTTTCTGCATATGCGCATTTCGACAACTTATATCTCTTCAGTGCAGATCAAATCTAAAGACCTCTAAACGTTAGTCAAATATGTTTAAAAACTGATAGAGAACAAATTACCAAATAAAAAAACGACAAAAACTTTTGACAAACCTTTTTTGACCAAGAAAACTTGGCTTAAGGGACCAAGCATACATATTTAATATATAGATTTTCCCAAAATTGCATTGTTCATACAATCATTTAATTGATTTATTTAAGTACTATGTATATTTTTGGAAACTTCATATCCATTTTGAATGCAATGCGGTCATTTAAAATCTTCAATGAACTATATTACAACCTAGTTCATATAATGTCCGAAAATGGGGTGTGTAGTCATTTTAACTTTTCATTGGCTGATTTTTAGGTGTTGGCCTTGACATACAACACGTTTTAGGAAATGTGTAAATAAATAAATATATATGTAAAATATGGAAAGTATTTCCATGAATAATGACAATTCTCAGGTAGGATTTTTTATATAGAACTAAAAATCTTTTATCTGAAATGTTAAAATACAGATTTGGCACAAAATTACAAATATACCATGAGTAAAAGATATTTCGTAAACCACTTTTGTCAATCAAACACCTGCCGTATGTCGAGTCCCGAAAAAAAAAGATACTACAAATCACAGCCTTTAATCCCAAGCCTTAGATCTCACAGCCCTTTTGACCACTAAAACCGAGATTCCTCGGACGCTCGACAGCCCTGAATAGGAAAACCGAACTAATACGAAAAGGTTCGACTGAAAGACCATATTTTCTGTTTGCATTAATTTATACATTGTTGCTAATATTCCATATAAAAAGTTGAGCTTCAAAAATAATAGAAAAACATTATAATTTAAACTTATCAGAAGCCATCACCTATCATATGATGCTTTAAAGTCTTAAAAATCTACATCAACTATACAAAAAAAAATTAAAACACGAATACACACAAAATCTACGGAAAGCCGAACTTTTAAAATCCGATTGAAACTATGCCCCAAATAATATTTCAGAATGAGCGAAACTGGTAAGCATGATTCTCACTACAAATCGATCCGCTATTTAAATGTTACTGCCCCCTACTACAACGCAGATGGACTGTTCTGTCCCTCACCTCGAGTGTCATCATACCTATTATGTATGACTCTTACTACAAACCGTGGTAAGCTAACCACAATGTGCCAAATTTAACAGGACAGCATGATGCTCTCAACGAAATTCACCAAGGTCGCCTTCTGGGATCGAACCCTGGACATGTAGCACTCCACTCACTGTGAAGCCGATTGAGCTGAAAATCAATCCGTTTGCTAAGTGGAATTACTTGCAATTCAAATGTTCTACCTATATAATGCAGGTAGGCTGTCTTGTCACAGCTGTAACAAGCAGTTCGGCGTGCGTCGATATACTAAATTATGATAAAGTAAGTGAGAACCGAACCATCAGTCAAAAACGAACAATCCAAGGACAATGGCAACGTCGGATAAACAAAGAAACAAAGACATAACATGAGCACTGCACAGGAAAGAAAATGAAGACACACACATATACAAAATACATAACACAGACCATATATGAAATACGGAAGAGATGAGGAGTCTTCTTTGATTGTAATACGTTGTCAAATACAACTGACTAAATTATAATGAATGATTCACCATACAGTAATTGAAATACATGCAATTATACTTCAATATATCAAATTTAAGTATAGGTGAGAAATTTAAGTGACGAAACAATACATCTTACTTATATTTTTGACGATGAGAAAACTAATATCCAGTACGTATGATAAATAAAACAAATTTACCTATTTTTCGAAAACACGGTGTACCCAGAACATTCGATTTTTCTGGTCTGATAATCCTTTTCATAAATATAAGTCGTTCTCAAAATCTTTGGAACGAGCTAATATTGCATGTCAGAAAATTTTTCAAAATGGGTTTATACGAAACAATCACGAGAAAACTACTGAATATCGAAATTGCAGTAAATCTTAGTTTTTTTCATATTTCAATTTCATTAACTTTTGTCTTCAGTGCAGATATAAATCGAATATTGAGAAAAGCCCACTGAGAAATATTTTTATCATTGATTTTCTTAGCGGGCTGGACATTTAGCCCACTTAAATTTTTCTCTGTTTTACGAATCCATTTAGTCCACTGTTGTTTTTCTTTGTTTGAAGAATCCATTTAGTCCACTGTTATTTTACTTTGTTTAACGAATCCATTAAGTCCACTGTTATTTTACTTTGTTTAACGAATCCATTTAGTCCACTGTTATTTTACTTTGTTTTACGAATCCATTTAGTCCACTGTTATTTTACTTTCTTTTACGAATCCATTTAGTCCACTGTTATTTTACTTTCTTTTACCAATCCATTTAGTCCACTGTTATTTTACTTTCTTTTACGAATCCGACCAACCCTGATTTTCCCGATCTAGAAAAATACAGTTCGAGATTTCTTATTTTGTTTTTCTTTTCCCCTACCAAGGAGTTTTGTCAGAAAATTTCAGCGAGACACAAAATAAATTGCAAAGACCTAAAGACCTAAGTGTTTCTGCAGTCTTGAATGTTTTGAATTTTTGAATCTTTTAATGCGAAAACAATAGAACGCAATGGGTTAATTTAAAGCATTATTGCAAGTAGCATGCACCAGCATAAAATAAATAAATAAATAAATAAAGCATTATCGAATTGACTTAATACTAGTATATAGACATAACTTTCTTACACAGATATTATTATTTCTTTTTATTCTCCCACTCATAATTACAATAATTACAATCAACATTTTTTTTTATGGAAACAGTTTTTTCCTTCATCCTACCCATGAGTTTGTTGTAAAATTTCGTAATAACACTCGTCCTATGTCGTATCATTTTAACCCGAGTGTTAACAAGGGATATCAAAGCGACATAAATTGCCAGCTCGGTGTGAAACAATGATAAACTGGAATTATTTAGGACAATTATGGTTTCTTTTTTGTCTTGATGAAACCTTTGTCTATAATATTGTCGCCAAATAGAACTACAACGCACTCTTCCTAACTCGTGGAAAATATAGAAATAGATATAAAATAAGTTATACCAAATTATGAAGTCGTCTCCAGGTTACAATAATATTTTATATTCTACTTTCAGATGTCCACATTGTTACAACCTGTACAGCACATAGAACGTATCAAGGGGGACATACAGATCAGGAGATTTACACATGAGGATGTAGCAGAACATTCAGATATGTCATCATGTTGGATTATAGTCCATGATAAAGTGTATGATGTTACCAGATTTTTGTATGAGGTGTGTTTTTATCATTAGTTTTGTCATTGTGTGTTAGAAGGGTTAATTACCACGTCATGTAGCCCGAATCTCCCGTGACCATGAGTAGTGAGCTCATGCTCTATACATCCATAAGCCTTATGTTAAAATCTCAGAGTTTTGGAACCCAAATCAGGATCAGGTGGAGCGAGTGCTATTATACCAGTTGACGAGGTGCTGTCATTGATGTACCTTTACATAGCTTCAGTCGCGTTTTAATTTTGGATCTGCTTATACAAATTAGATAAATACAATGAATGTAAAAGAGATAATGTTACCTACTTTTATGCTCAATGGTTTCGCCCTGTATTTGTAGCTATCAATTAAATCTAAAGACATGTTCAATTCATTTGAATTTTCATGTTAGAATGACAAGTGAAATATACGTAATCATCATGTTTACTCTATAGCGAATTATAAAATGAATAAGGGGGTAAATTCTGAATAAAAAATTGTCACAAAGACGATATGTTTGCATTGTATATTGCCATATTATGATGGACGTAGTTAATTTGTATCACCAATCTTCTACTTATGACCAGGGATACAGTTCCCTGTTATGACACAGTAACCCACGAATCATGTAAATCGGCAACTGATGCCGTAGATGGGCGCATTACTTTTCCGCAAATTTTTCAAATGTTAATTATTACGTTTCCGCAAATAAAAAGTTAACGTATCCGCAAATTTTTATGCATTACGTTTCCAGAAATTTACCAGGTAGCTTTCATTACAATTTCAATATGATTTATAATGATTAAATAAAATTGACAAAAAAAAAATTATGATCGTCAGCTTTGTGCATAAATGTACTGGGTGGATCCACACTGTAACAGTGTTTTGTTTTGACTATTGGGATTAGCTTTAATAAGACTTCCAGTTAAGATTTTGAACATGTTTACCTTAGAATTTGAAATACAAGTATTATGTGAACATAATGGTCAGATATGTTCTCTTTTTAACCCACAAAAATGAACTTCTGAAAAAAAGTTTTAAAAAAGTATCAAAACAATAAATACTTGTTGGTTACTTTACTTTAAACATATTTATTGTTATAAAATTACAACACTGGATTGGAAACAAGTTTTCACAACTTACAACTCCTTTCCAGATAATAAAGTGATACATTAAATACAATATGAATATGAAAACGTCAGGATATGATAACAAATATATATTATACATTTCATAAACAACAATAAAGTTCAAGATTGTGATCAGTCAATTAAAATCGTTTTGTATTTTTGATATACTGCTGCACGGCCAAAAAAATGGTAAGATTTTCATCTTCATTTAATAAATCGCTACCAAAAAGCAATATTTCAATATTAATGTTAACAAAATTTAATTTTGTTATAAGATCAACACGAGGACCTATGTAAAGTGGGCATTCGAGAAAAAAATGAATTGAATCTTCTAACACATGTCCACAGAAGCAGCCAGGATCATTAACTAGGTTTACACGGAAAAGGTCAGCATTTAAACTACTTGACCGATGTCTTAACCGGGTATGTAAAATATTTAGAATCCTTTTGCCAACAGAATAAAATTTGGGGGGTTTTATTAAGTTTAATTCATTAATTAAATGTTTCTTGAACAATTCATAGGAAGCAATATTTTTCAAGGGTTCATTCAAATTATTCCAACTGCGAATCGTTGAGGGAAAGAAAGAGTTAGCATACAGCTCTAATTGATGCCTAGGAGCTTGGAATTCGTTTTGAACTCTCAGATTTCTTACATTAACACGACAGAATGGAGACAAACAATCAGTTAAATATAACGGGCAATTCTCGTTTTTTATTTTATGAAATAAATTAAGTTTTCTTCTGTTTCTCCGAGATTGAAGAGTTTCCCATCCAGTTTCAAAGTATAATGACTCAATACTGGCAAATTTCGGCAATCCTGTGACAATCCTAGCTGCTTCGTTTTGAATTTGTTCAAGTTTTGTTTTATCTTGTATGGAGCATCCATCCCAAAGTTCACAAGCGTATTCTAAAATTGGCAGAATATAAGTAAAATAGATTTTTTCTAGATTATGTCTACTGAGATTAAATTTAAATTTTCTTAAAACTGACACTCTTAGTGAGGCACTTTTAATAATATTTTGAATATGACTTGTCCATTTACAGTTTGAGGAAAAGGTCACACCAAGATGCCTATGATTTTCTAGAATGTGAATATTTTCGCCATTAAAGGTTATATTAGGGGGTTTTATAACATTCTGAGTTGTAAACATTACACATTCAGTTTTGCTTGGATTAAATTTCAAAAGCCATTTTTCGGACCATATTTGTATCTTTTGGAGATCAGAGTTAAGCTTGGTTTCTATATCAGGAATATTATTCGAAATATATGATAAGGATGTGTCATCGGCAAACAATCTCGCTAAGCTCTCTGTTGCATCAGCAATATCGTTAATATATATTAAAAACAGCAAAGGGCCCAAGACTGACCCTTGAGGTACTCCCCCTTTTATTTTGCCAATATCAGAAGAACAATTTCCTATAAAAACTTTCTGAGTTCTATCGCTAAGATAATTTTTTAACCACGATAATAAGTTTCCAGATATGCCATATGCTTCTATTTTTGTCGATAAACCTTTATGCCAAACACGATCAAATGCTTTGGAAATGTCACAAAAAATGGTACATGCAAAATTTCTATTTTCTAATGCTATGCAAATATTGTGATATATTTCAATAAG
>MJUU01013376.1:0-26523 GCA_002080025.1 Modiolus philippinarum | reverse complement strand
CTAAACAAGAACCAAGAGACTGTAGAACAGGAAACCCTAAACAGGAACCAAGAGACTGTAGAACAGGAAATCGTAAAATAGAACCAAGAGACTGTAGAATAGGAAACACTAAACAAGAACCAAGGGACTGTAGAGTAGGAAACACTAAACAAGAACCAAGAGACTGTAGAATATGAAACACTTATTAACAACTGATTCTACATTTCAGATCTTGCTGAAATTCGGGACTAATAGAGCTGTTGATATATGACTTGTAATAGTCTAGAATCACTAGAACCAATAGAGCCCAAAACAAGGTTTCTAAATACAAAAGTTCTATAATGATTTCAATCTTTTATAAATACCTTGCACTCATAAATGACCTTCATTTTCAATAGGATACGATCATTTACATACATATGTTTCATTCTGAAAGTAAAATAGACTAACAATGACGAAAACTAAATATTTTTTTTAAAAAGAATGTGAAATATCACGGTGCAGTTGATATATAACAACGGATTTTGCAATTTTAACGCCAGTTATTGAGACCAGAAGTGTTGTTAAATCAAATTTAATCCGTGGAGCAATTTTGAAAAAAAAATACGATGCAAGGATACATACGTAATAATTTGAACATGATAAAAAAAAACTTTTTAAATGAATTGAAATTAAAGAATAATCTTGTGTTTTTTTAATATACAGAACGGAGTCGATACACACGTACGTCTTACAATTTTGCACCTTGTATGGTTGTTATCTATATAATGGTGTGTTCTCAGGAAACATGCAGCTTTTGCTTGGCGCACGATCACACAATTTTGATATATTTACTGTCTAGTTATTTTTTTAACTGTTAAAAATGTAAGAGCAGCTACAACAAGTTGATGTAAGAGGAAACATAATGAGTCGATGAAAGAGCATATGCAATAAGTCGATGTAAGAGCATACATAATACGTCAATGTAAGAGCCTAAAGAATAAGTCGAAGTACGAGCAAACACAATAACCAATGTAAGAGCAAGCATAATAATCAATGTCAGAGCATACACAATAAGTTGATGTACAATCGATGAATGAGCAAACATATTGAGTCGATGTAAGACCATAAAGAATAAGACGATGTAAGAGCATAAAAATAAGGTGATGTAAGAGGATACACAATAAGTCGATGTAAGAGGATACACAATAAGTCGATGTAAGAGGATACACAATAAGTCGATGTGAAAGCATAAAGAATATGTCGATGAAAGAGCTTGCACAATAAGTCGATCTAAGAGCATACACAATAAGTCGATGTAAGAGCATAAAGAATATGTGATGTAAGAGCATGCACAATAAGCCGGTGTAAGAGCATGCACAAGAATAGAAAAAAGAAGGGAAACGGGGAATGTGTCAAAGAGACAACGATGCAACAGCATAAGTCGATGTTGGAGCTTGCACAATAAGTCGATGTAAGAGCATACACAATAAGTCGAAGTAACAGCATACACAATAAGTCGATGTAACAACATAAAGAATAAATCGACGCTAGATACAAAAAAGAAGGGAAAAGGGGAATGTGTCAAAGAAAAAAAGACCTAAAGGGGAGTAATAACAACTTAAAGCCACCATAAGATCTTCAATGAACGGCGAGAAAACCCCACACCAAACGGCAGGTCGGAGTCGGCCCCCTAAATAAAGAGTAATCAAGTTCAGAGAAATAAGCACCACCCTAGACATCTACAGAAATAAAGTCAACTAAAGTACGCAAAACGAAATTTGCCGTAGCTTAAATCGCCATAGCTATTTGGTTTTAAATAAGACCCTAATAAAACATATATGTATCATTTTCTAATTTTTTGCCGCTACTCTTGGTATATTTACCAAAATAATCAAAGTTCAAATAAAAATATTTTCCATAGACCTCCATGTTAATTCCACTCAAATTTTAAAGAAATTCGATGTGGGAGTGACTGATGAATGATTTACGCAAACCAACCACCAAATGGATTGCCGATGGATTACTTATTAGCAAATAGGGTGCTTATTTGTTGTTTATTCGGGTGGCCAATGAACAAACAGAATTTTTATTTGTTTACTAATTTACATAAAAATGTTAAGGTAAATCTGAGAATAAAATTTGCAAAACCAATATCCAGTTACCGTTTATTTTTATTAAAATAAATTTGTTTACAGGTAAAAAGTTTTTGTTGACACTTTGTCAAGTAATTACATAATTAATTTTTTGCTTCGCAATCGAGATTAACCCCCACCCACGTGTTTTGGTTATTGATAGACCCTGGGGCATTATAACAATAAATTCAGGTGTTCAGTTAACCAGGTATTACTCTCTCTGTTTTCGACTCAAATTATCTGTCAAAATAACATAGGAGGGTAATGGAAAACTTTTAAACCATTTGTTGTAAAATTATGGTAATGCATGGCATGAAGCGGCAAAAAATTAGCTTTCCATTGGTGTATGCCATGTCATCCTTTAATATTTACTCAATAAGATATTTGGAGAAAAGTCGCGGCAAATTTCGTTGTGGCTACTTTAACTAGAAAACAGACAAGACACACAAAGACTTAATAAATTTCCTGACTTAGGACAGGCCCAAACCTGCTGCGGTGGGTTTAAGCTAGTTTTATTGGGTCCAAACATTCCCCATAGCCAATGTGATAAATAAAAAAACAAGAGTAACAACAGTAAAATTCCGTTAGCAAGAGGACTGAGTCAATTGTGAACAAATGAAACCAACGGACATAGACATGATATCACCAAAGACTACTAGCAGTTAACTGACATGCCAGCTCCAAAGCATGCACATTAAATCGATGTAAAAACATACATAATAAGTCGCTGTTAGAGCTTACACAATAAGTCGATGTAAAAACATACACAATAAGTCGCTGTTAGAGCTTACACAATAAGTCGATATAAGAGCATAACATATAATTCAATGTTAGAGCATATACAATAAGTCGATTTTAGAGCATATACAATAAATCGATTTTAGAGCATACACAAAGAGCCGATATAAGAGCAGACACAATAGTCGGTGTAATAGCATATAGAATATGTCGATGTTTAAGAATACACAACAGGTCGATGCAAGAGCATACATAATATGTCGATGTTGCAGCATACACAAATAAGTCGATGTGAAAGCATAGACACTATGCTCATATAAGAGCATAAACATTTTTTAACAGTTTTTGAGATATTTACTGAAAACAGCAATTTATCCCTTTGTGCTATTTTTAGCAACAACAACCATATTGTTTAGATTTTGGACTAATCGAAACGCTTTTGAATCAAGATACACTTGTTATGATTCAAGCCAATGCTAGTAAATATTCGCTCAGTGGTTTCACGGGAGAAGAATTTTGAATGCATTTCCATTTGGTTCAATATTAAGCAATGTTCCCACTGGCGGCCATCTTGGATCTAGCGCCGACCAACTTACGACATATACGGCCAAGAAGACAAGAAGATCTTTGAATACATTTTCCCATTGAGTCCAATGTTACACTGAGTTCCCCACTAGCAGCCATCTTGGATAAGGCGCAGGTAGGTCAGACAACTTCCATCATGAAGATAAAACGAAGTCCTTGACAATTTGCACATTTGTGTATCTGAACTTTAACCTCTATTTTTACCGTTTTGAAATATCAGGTAAATGTATATAATTATGAAAATTTGAACAGTAAAAGGGCAGTAACTCCTACAAAGGTTTCCAGATTTTCTTCAAAATTTCCAGGTGTGTAGATCATAAATTGCTGAACATTTTTGCAATTTAAAGTTGACCTCTATCTGTTATGTTCTTTTGATAAAACAAAAAGAAAATATCAAAATTCTGAAAATTGTACGGAAAAGGGCAATAACTCCAAATAGGGTCATCAGGTTTTCTTCACAGTTGCAGGGCAGGTAGATCTTGTCATGCTGATCACCCTTACTCCATGTCAGATTTTTTATATTTGTAATGGTTTGTTGAGTTATTTGCCCAAAAACAGCAATTTACCCCTTATGTGCTATTTTTAGTTACGGCAGCCATGTTGCAGCCATGTTGGTTGGTCCTCGGACAAATCGAACACAATTTTAAATCTAGATACCCTGTTAATGATTCAGGCCAAGCTTGGGTAAATTTGACCCTATGGTCCCATAGGAGAATGATTTTGAAAAAGTTTACGACGGAAGGACGACGGACATCGGCGGACGCCTATTGATAGCAAAAGGTCTAGTGAATACCTAAAAACAAAGCACACTCCTATACTTGCCTACTCGAAACATACCAATAAATCCCACATCTATACTTTTCTAGTAAATGCACACCCACAAAACACACTTCTTTACTTGTTTAGTGAATACATACCAACTAAGAACAATTCTATACTTGTCTAGTGAATACATACGATCAAAGTACACTTCTACCCTTACTTAGAATAAACAGAAGCAAAACATTATTTTTACTATATATACAAGTATATAGTCAACACATACCAATAAAGCACACTTGTACAAGTATATAGTCAATAAATACCAATAAAGCACACTTGTACAAGTATATAGTCAATACATTCCAATAAAGCACACTTGTACAAGTATATAGTCAATACATACCAATAAAGCACACTTGTACAAGTATATAGTCAATACATACCAATAAAGCACACTTGTACAAGTATATAGTCACCACATACCAATAAAGCACACTTGTACAAGTATATAGTCAATACATACCAATAAAGCACACTTGTACAAGTATATAGTCAATACATACCAATAAAGCACACTTGTACAATATCTAGTCAATACATACCAATAAAGCACACATGTACAATATCTTGTCAATACATACCAATAAAGCACACTTGTACAATATCTAGTCAATACATACCAACAAAAATTCTTTTAAACTTTTGAAAAACAATCCAAAAAGAACAAATTGCAGCTAAGTTTACAGCTATAAACACTAAGTATTTTCTTCTCTTTTACGCCTGTTCGATGTAAACAAGAGATCTAAAATGAAAATTAATATTCAATGTAAACCAATATTTAAATTTATGTTCCACATAGATGATCATATTCAGATATATTTCGATGTTATAAATGAAAACTGGAGGTTTGTGTTCCATGCAAATGATTACATTCAAATAATAACAAAAATGTATAATTAGGAGAAGATAATCTCATAAAATAATGCAGTTAAAAAACTGTCAGTCAGATCAGGTATTGGAGTATTTCCAAAAAGAAATCTATATATTGTATGAAATCTTTATGTTTATTTTATTCAATGTAATTTTAGATTTCAATCCAAATTTTAAATCATGTTTCATACATTAGGTAAAATATATGAAGACATGGCGAATATATAAGATTTTGGTCATGAATTTCAAAAAATTAAATATGAAAACATCACGAAAGGCTTTCAAAGATGCCGTGTGAGCTTTTCTTATCAGTTGGCGTCCGACGTATGTTGCCCGTCCGTTAATATTTTCACACTTTGACTAACATCTCTGAAAACACTGAAGCAAAATCAACCAAACTCATGTGAATAATGTATAAAAGTTATAAAAATTTCTCATTTTGAACCGATCCGATAAAAAAAAACATAGGCCGCCAGTATTAGCATAGTTTTAATATTGTACTCTGGGGGCATCATTTTTATATCAACTCTGAAACTATTGAAGATAATCTAACCGAGCGTAGTGAAATGATTTATAGAAAGTCCTTTACAAAGATTGCTCATTTCAGTCGGACCCGACAAACGACGAACATAGTTTAACATTGGACCCTCTGGCAAAATCACAATGTGATTATCACCTCTAACACCACTGAAGCAAATTCAACCAAACTTTACAGGAATCTTCACAACAAATGCTCATATCGCTCCAATCGTTGCAGCCAAAACATATCCAACATATCCAAAGACATTGGTCCTCAAGGGAAATCATTATATGCTCAGCAAATAAAAAAACTGTATTTGAATGATGTATAGATGGTTTTTCAGTGGAAGAGGGAGGGGTTGCTTCCTATATATTAGCATAGGGGGTATAGTGGTAAATTTGGATGCTTATTTCATAATGTTTAGTATTAATCTAATATTCATCCATTCCCATTTTAGACTTATTTAGGACTATTTTCAACACACCTGGTATAAATTTGGGCGATTTTTCCAGTAGATATAAACAATGCTAGAAATAATCAATTTATTATGACCAAAACAATTCATTTTAATGCAACAGTTATATAACGGAGGATTTGATTGGTCTAAACTGACCGTCAATCCACCAGCTTAACATCTGGTACGATGTAGGTTCCATGTTTAGTCTGGTTCCTAATAGGGTTACAAATATACGAGTCAATCCACCAGCTTAACATCTGGTACGATGTAGGTTCCATGTTTAGTCTGGTTCCTAATAGGGTTACAAATATACGAGTTAAAAATAGAATTTGAAATCGATTAACTGCATTAGAATCGCAATAACAGTCTTGATTTGACGGTCAAAATATCCGTCTACAGGCGTCGCCTGTAAACTGCATTTTGACCGTCAAATCTACGATTGACGCCCTTGGGTATTCAAATAATGTACTGTTATTACTTAAATGTGCAACATTTCAATAATACATTTGTATTTGTATTTTTGTATTTGTATTTTATTCCATAATTTTCTAATTACATGAATTAGAAGATTATGGAATAACGGGTGCCATAAATTATGCCAGTATTTGTTTGAGTATCGTTTTAAATGACATTCTAGTTATAATTCGAGTAAAAGTTTTGGACAGCCAGCCGCACATCCCCGTACAATATGTATGAGAGTTAACCTTATGGTGTTCTTCACAATGATTGCCCAGTTCCGTTTCATCTTACAAAAAAATGGTTATCAGTTCTGAACATAGTTTACGGACAATGTTTATAGGCCAGGGCCGATCATCTGTTTCCTGCTTCTGTAAATTACACGGCACAATTTTTTACCATGAATATTACACGTCACTTTCATCACACCATGGGTAGGAATTTTCCTCGTCACATGTGTTAGTATGATCTACCACATTAATAGAAATCTGTCGTATAACCAGACAGTTTCGAAGGTGTAAGCATGATCCGCTACAAACCTGAAAATCTTCCATATATTATTAGACACTTTAATAAATGGCTACGCTAAGCGCAGCAAAATACGACCGCAGCATGTTGACCACTGAAATTTGAACAAGTGTAATTTAAAGTAAATGTGGACACAGTAAAGAGCTTGACACCTTAATTAGATGGACATAATAAGGAGCTTGAAACAGTAATTAGCTTGACACAAAGTAGGGCTAGGGCATGAAAAATTGCAATTTTGTACCCTTTGACCCATTATATCTCGCAATTGGTAGGATTTATTCTAGATATGTTGACATATTACTTAAAGCTTACTACAAGAGGAATCAAAAGAAAAAAATCCCATCGAAATCCGATAAAAGATAAAGATTTTACATATTTTCAAAAAAGCAATTTGGCACTTTTGGCACCTTTGATCCCATATAGATCCGAAACGGTAAGAGCTACGCCAAATCCGTTGACATACTACTGAAAGCTTACAATAAGAAAAAAATCCCATTGAAATCGGATGAAAAATAAAAATTTCAAGTAATCTACACATTTGAAATTCTGTCCCCCTTTGGAACCTTATTTCTCGGAAAGTAAACAAGTTATCAAAAATTTGATGGTGCAGTGCTAGTTAACTTTTTATAAGAAATCCATTGCAAAAAAAATGCATTAAAATCGGACTAAAAATAAGAAAAATTTATTTTTTTGAGATTCGCCCCCTTTGGGGCCCATTTATTTCATCAACGGTTCATGTGACGTTAAATCTATTGTATACTACAGATTGGAAATTTCCCCAGGAGTACACTGAAAGAAACCCCATCAAAATCTGATAAATAATAAATATTCTACAGCCTAATATATGAAAACACCCTATTTGGCCCTTTTTGGCCCTTTTCTAAAAAAGGGCAAGTATACCCAAAACCAATCCAAGCCTTTCTTTTGGGCCAAGGAACATTGTGTTAAAATTTCATAAGGATTGATCGACTAGAACTTAAGTTATCGCACGGAAACGAAGTGTCCACAGACGCCGACGCCGACGACGCCACCGACGACGACGACGACGCGGCCAGTATCATACCAATATACGACCTCAAAATTTTTTGCGGTCATATAAAAATTAAGCATGATCTATATAATACCTGAAAAAAATTGCCAAATTATCTGACACTTTGGAAGGTCTCAGCATGATCTACTACATACCTAAAAATCTGTCATATCATCAAACACTTAAGAAGGTGTTAGCCCGATCTACTACATATCTGGACATGTCATATAATTAGACTCTTTAGAAGGTGTCAACATGATGTACTACATACCTAGAAATCTGTCATATACACACTGTCAGACAAAGATATCCACAACATGGTTAACAGAACAAGTTAACAAGTTATACATAACTTTAGAATGAGACAATATACAGTTACAGTTGGAGTTAACATATGTGTTATGGTCTCATGTTCATTTACTCCGTATCCTTTCGTTAAATATACAAACAAGTTGTAAGAACAAGTTATACAGACTGTCACAGCTGAGCTGAGAGAAAAAAGATATACATTGAACATTGATGTGGCATTGTTCAACACCTAGCAAAAATTTCTGCTCAAACAAGTGCTAGGGGCCGTCTTGAACTTACTAGTATTGATAGGTGTGAGCAAAACTAATTGTTGACCTATGGTTACTCCAAGATGAAGAACAACAATAAAAGTGTTGTTCCTTTACTTTGTACCATCATGTATTTGTAGAGACTTAATGTTATGTACATTTATTCAATATCCTTTTATTGTATATTTATGCAAACCGTAAAACAGAGACAAATATCTCTACAGATGAGTTGTGAGAATGAGTTATATGGAACCTTAGAGAAAAATATCCACAACTGAGTTAAAAAAAATCATACAGAACGTTACACAGAGACAGATATGAACTGTGATACAGATTCTAGGAATCTTATTCCGATGAAAGTGCAAGATCGAGCAATTACAGACTCCAAAGGGTAAAATTTCAATATTTCACTGACAAGGCTTGCTGATTTAGAGAATCATTAAAATTTTTACATTACCGTGAATTGTTTTAGTTAATTTTTTTCAAAATCTTGCCTTTTCAAGGGTGTTTTGATTATTTTTCTCACATTTATAGAAACAAATTGCTATTTGCTTACAAGAAGACGGCTCTTGACATTCCACATTCTACCGGAAACGAGACTATAGAACTGGGATAGATATAAACAAGTTATACAGAACCTAAGACAAAGAAAAATGCAAATAACTGAGTTGACAGAGCATACTATAACGAATATCGGACAGAGACAAATATCCATCACAGAAAAAACAGAACAAATTAGAAAGAACGTCAGACACAGACAAATATACATCACAGCAAAAAACAGAACAATTTATACAGAACGTCAGACACAGACAAATATCCATCACGAGAAAAAACAGAACAATTTATACAGAACGTCAGACAGAGACAAATATTCATCACCGAGAAAAAAACAGAACAATTTATAAAGAACGTCAGACAGAGACAAATATCCATCGCAGAAAAAGTAGAACAATTTATTAAGAACGTCAGACAGAGACAAATATCCATCACAGAAATAAATAGAACAATTTATACAGAACGTCAGACAGAGACAAATATCGACCAAAGAAAAGCAGAACAATTTATAAAGAACGTCAGACGGAGACGAATATCATCGCAGAATAAAACAGAACAATTTATACAGAGCATCAGACAGAGACAAATATCCATCGCAGAAAAGACGGAAAAGGTTACATAAAAAGAAGAAAAAGTATTCCAACCTATACAGAAATGTTTAGGTCAATTATATGAGATTTAAAATAAAAAAAATGACATTACCAAAAATAATGGTCAATTTTATTGTATGGTATTATGACCAAATGCAACTACATAGGTAGGCATTGCTCTTACTTATTTTTATATTTGACGACAATATTTTGATTAGTTTCTTTCCCCAACAAACAGTGCTCATGCTGAATCGTACAAAATGTGTATAGATTTTTTTGTCACTGACAAAACTACAAAAATACATTCACTCCAATGTTTTTAAGACACATCCTCAAGATATTACACCAATTTATCATGTGAAGCCATTAGCAATGATTAACAGTGGCCTAAGCTGGTCGGATAATTTTCGGCAATTTCCTGCAATCCGCTTTCATCAAATTATAGCATGTAGATACGTTTTTTCAATTAAATGATACCTGACATTTTTTATTTTCTCAATAGGGCATATGATCTGGCACTAGGGGCGCTAAAAATAGGAAAATGGACGCTAAATATATGTGAGGGGGCGATGTCTCATATTTTTGTATAGCCCGGACACTGATTTCTTAACGCAAAGAGAAAAGCTCAAATGTCAACGTTTACATAATGAAATTATTTAATTCGTGGGATACCATTTTGGTGGGTTTCCCTGGGTGCCCCCTGTCATAATTATTCTATTTCAAGATATCTTATTTAATATAAAGCTATAATTTTTAGTTTATAAAAAAATTATATACATACATCTTAGTTGAAAAGATACATTTTCTTATTTAAATACATCACATTTAGTAATTGAGATATCTCAACTACAATGTTTCGAAGAGAACCACCAAAGAACAATTGTTATCAAGTTTGGACCCAGTTCGCTTTGTTGTTTTAGAGTTATGGTTAGAACCTAAAGGAGACGATCTTGTAATATTTTCTCATAGAGTCCTGTGTTCTCAGCTGGATGCTATCTAGGACGCAATGCGGACTTGCCGGACACATATTAAAAAGGGGCCAAATGATGATTGTGGTGATCAAATGCATTCCAATATGCCCATTCGTTTTGGAGAATGAGATCTTAGAAAATGTTTCCTATAGGTCAAATTCTAAACATATTTCCCGCTACCGACCATCTTCAATGAAGTTGGACAACTTGACCATGTTCAATAGAATGTAGTCCTTGATTTCTGCAATTTAAACTTTACCTGTATCAAAATTCATGTTTGAAATATAAGACAAACGTATAATTCATGAAGAAATTGACCATTAGAGGGCAGTACATTTGTGCATTCAAACTTTCGTCAAAATGTTTACGTGAGTAGATCCTTATATGCTTAGATATATTGCAATATAAACTTAGCCTCTGCCTGTTTAATTTTAATTACAAAAAAAAACATCAAAACTACGAAAGAAATACCTGAAAGGGACACTACTAAAAATGGGTCATAAGATTTTCTTCAAAATTGTAACTTATATAAATCTTGTTGTGCTGATCATTTTTATATTGTCAAATTTTCTATTGATTTGCCAAAAACTGACATTTACCCTTATGATCTATTTTTAGAATTGACGGCCTTTTGTTTGTCCGAAACAAACAAAAGAAAAAAAAAACAAACAAAATAAAAAACAAACATAGAAGAAGAAGACTTGTACTAACCTGCACATGTACCTGTACTCTTAGTTACTACGCAAATATTATTAGTGTCAAGATATTTAAACAAATAGCAATATCAATAGATAAGAATTTGATAGTTTATTTGTTTAATTGATAAAGATTATAAAAAAGCACATGATTATATAACTATTTATTATTTCTGTACATCCTGTTTGATCTACATTCCAAAACCTATGTCGTTATGTCACCCAAGACGTAGTCGGAGTGACATTTTGTAATTCTAAGTTTCTTATTATTATTATTCCTATTCTTTCAATAATTCTTGTCCGATCGATTATTTTGAAATGGCTGGATGAATTGATTTCAAACTTTGAACAAAGTTGGATCACCATCTGAATTTTTAATATGGCCGCCATTTCCAAGACGGCCACCGATATACGAAAAATTTCAACGAAAATGGATTTCTAGGTAGATTTTGAGGCTACGAATAAGGTAGAATCGTCGAATTGGTGGTCTAGAGTGACATCGGCTATTGCTTGCAATTGCAAATCTAGTAGTTTTTACTTTTCTTTAGCTTAAATTGAAGCACTATCAAACCAGTTTGCACATATAAAGAAACAGGTATAAAGCGTAAATTTATACATCTAGCAGTAGAGCAACCTTGAAATCGACACTCATAATCTGAAAATGACACGCCTCCAAAGTGCAGAAACACCATCATGATTTTAAACCATTTGTAAGATAAAAATTAAAATCATATCATGAACAGAGTTAATTACGGTACATTGTTTTATAAAACTTAATAAAAAGTGTTTTTTCTTTGACATTACCGTGACAAGCTATGACCCTAATGTAGTATGGTGGTTTACCGCCTTGAATACCGATATAGGTCTCTCACGGCATTTTAAACCTGGAGGGACTTCCACTCCAATGCAATATTATTAACGGACAGTTGTTATTCCCTGGTATCCACTGACTGTTGTGAGACTTCGCAGTCAAATTCCTTGGTGGGTTGATCGTTTTTTGGTGTAGAAGGACTTTGAAGAACTCGAAGCCCTAACTACGGTATGCGCCGCCGTTAGCCTGCGTGTTTTGGCCCCGAGAGACCAAGACCCATTCTACACATTGAAATGTGCAGTTGCCCAGAGTTCTCATCATCCTACCGGAGTGCTCTCGTGGTGGTCCTAATGTATGTTTCAATTTATCAGTGATTATGCAGTATTTGATCAATTTTCTATTGGAATGGAAAAAAAAATCAATCAACGAATCAATGTAATTTTTTTTGTAATTGAGAGTGGTTGAAAATCTGTAAATTAGTGGAAATACAAAGTACGAACATAAAATGAATATAATTAATGTCAGATAACACCAGAACTATTGTTATTAAATAGGTCAAAATGGGCAATTTGTTCATGAAAAAAATCTTTAAATGCATTTCTTTTGAGTACTATTAAACATAAATGTTCCGACTAGATGAGTAACGAAGAAAAAAAATCACAAAATTTGAAAGGGTCCAATATAAACAATTGATAGATTGTCTTTTTTATTTGGATGGTTTAGTTTTAGGCAATCCTTCAAGAAAATTTAAGCACCGTGTTGAATAGAAACAGACATTCCGAAGACCCTTTGGAATGTCATTTCATTCTTTATCTTTCAAATGAAGAATCGATAGGGTTTTATATTAAATTTTGCTGCAACTGTCAGCAGTATTTGAGGAGGCACCAACATAAGAGAGCACAAGCAAGAATTAAGCAGATTATTGGTTATGGGATTTCTGAATCGTGTTCAATCCGGAATAAAGTTCTGATACTATACGAAAAAAAATCAATACATCAATACATTGAGAGGAATTTACTAATTAATGAACAATGTTGAGCTAAGGGTGGTTTACATTTAATCTGTTTTAGCGAGTTCGGTTATTTGCTTTTAGTCAATTCAAATTTAGTTAAAGAATTGTCATTTAGGAACAATTATAAGTATACACTTTAATTTTATAAATAATTTGTTTTTTATGTGATATATGTTTATTTCAATAGGTCAAGAATCCAGTCACCCCGTCTTACTGGTATTTGAGGTGATCGTTTCCGACTCCAATTACACGAGAGTTCATATCTCGAAAGTCCCGTATATAGCACAGCGGTTTCACGCGAGAAATCGTTAAATGTATATTCCAAAAATTAGTGTTTCGAGCTCGAAAGCGTATTGAATTTGATACATATATTTGAATCACATATCATACATTTGAATTCCCTCCTGGAATTAACTGATGTTGGAGACGACCTTTGAAAAAAAAGAAAAAAAAAAGAAAAATAATGTTTGAAGTAAATCTTTATCCATCGTCATTTGACAATTGAATAAGGTACGAGTAAAAACTTAGATACAGAACACTGAAGAATCATTGTGGTAAGATTTTGTGGATTTTGTATAAAATTGAAAACAAAATTCTTTAGATGCATGGCCCATAACGTATTATTTGAAATAGGAACATTTATAAAAATCACTAACCTAGAAGCGGACTACTTAGTGCTACTAAGTGATACATCGGCAAATGAATACCGAAGCAAAAATGAGGAAAGGGAAATCCAAAAATCTATATCACGGCAAATCATATCCAGCAAGATCTGAGACAGCATCACGAAAACAAAGCAAATTAACAAAAATGAAGAAGAACGCCACAAAAATAAAGCACTAGAAGCGTGAAACCCTGAAAAACTGAGGTAACATCAGGTGCTCCGGAAGGGTAAGCATTATCTGCACCACGCGTGAGAAGGTGGTATAACAGAATGATATGGAGAAAAGGGAAACACGTAACTTGTTATGTTGTTTTATGTATTTCATTTTTTTCGTGAATGATTCCTTTTCTTATAGTCTTAGATATTATTCTGCTCACTTATAGATAAAGATGCATAGTGTTTTCTTGTATATTCTCCGTATAAATAGTTATTAGAATATTACACTTCACATGAATTTACTTAATTTTGGAAGGTCAAATATAAAGGTGGTATTTGGCATACCTTCCTTCTGTTGGGTATACCGCCAGCTCTAATTGTACAATGAGGTCATTGGATTTACCTGAAGTACTAACACAGTCAAGATGTTCAGTATATTACAACACATGCTGCTTTTGATTTCGGATGACAAACCAGACTACCACACTCAGAAAAGAATATCACCCTCGACTACCGTCTCGGTTGATATACTTCCCCATGTGGAAATCTATGTAAAAGAATTAATAATAGGAAACACCAACAATGGCTGCAAATTATAAGGGGGTGGCACACGGTTATTTTCGTGCAGCGTGTTTGCCGTTTTTTTTATTTCACCTGTTACCGTGTTGGAGGGTCGTTATTTGCCATGTTTCGTGCAAACTGAAAAAGGGCATCGTGCAGGCCAATTTTTCGTTACTCGTTTTGTCACATTTTATTTTTCGTACGCACGTGCACGGTACCCCTGTACGACCCTCTTATAAGTACATGCCACAATCTGCCTGGAAACTACACAGGAAACACACGTACAAGACAAAAGACAATATTAGACAACGATAGGAACTTGGAACAGCCGGACTTGGTACCGGCACCAGCAAAAGCCAGTGGTACACCATCTTTAATAGCAGGTATTATGTGTAAAATACGTACTTGCGATTGATTTTCTTTCAAAGAGGAAGTACCATACCCATTTAAATGTTTACAAAACAAACAGATAAAAGTTTTAGAAGATTGTGTACGTTAGTGATAAAGGTGGTAGTTACTACAAGTTCCTATCGTTGTACCAAGTCCGGCTATCACAAGTTCCTATCGTTTACCAAGTCCGGCTATCACAAGTTCCTATCGTTGTACCAAGTCCGGCTATCACAATTTCTTATCGTTGTACCAAGTCCGGCTTTCACGGGTTCCTGTCGTTGTACCAAGTCCCGCTCTCACAAGTTCCTATCGTTGTACCAAGTCCGGCTATCACGGGTTCCTATCGTTGTACCAAGTCCGGGTATCACAAGTTCCTATCGTTGTACCAAGTCCGGCTATCACAAGTTCCTATCGTTGTACCAAGTCCGGCTATCACAAGTTCCTATCGTTGTACCAAGTCCGGCTATCACAAGTTCCTTTCGTTGTACCAAGTCCGGCTATCACAAGTTCCTATCGTTGTACCAAGTCCGGCTATCACAAGTTCCTATCGGTGTATACAACAATACGGATACAATAAAATATGCACATAAATTTTGAAATTATTATATTTTAATATATATAACAAAATTTGATTGGATGAAGTTAACAACCTGACCAGAAAATAATTGCGATGTTTTACAGAAATCATATAAAAGAGTGGCAACCCCGGGAGACAACCTATTGTCGCCCTCGACTTCACCATTTTCCCCGCAGCAAAGGTATATAACCTGTATTGGTCGTCTGCTAAAAACAAATATGGCGGATTACATGAAATGTAAGCCATAAGAAATGACAGACTGGCAATACAAGAATATCAGAATGATGTATACACTTTTTGTGATTGAAACGGAGAAAATAGTAAAAACTCTTGGATTTCAATTTCGGTATGAAGAAACATCTAGCAGTCATTGATTAGATCCAATCCATTTAACGATCTCTTTGTCTTCAATTAAACTAATTGTTTTAAATAAATTAAAACATTTATGTCCCTCCTTTGTCAACCCTTGCAGAGGTTGTTTCACTCGGGCTAAGGACCTCGGGGAACAACTCTATTCGGGTTTACAAATCTGGCTGTTTCCCTTAACAGCGAGGTCCAATTGTTTGATAAATAATCAGCCCATGTGTTCTCATAATTTTCCATAATAGTGAATAGAGAATCACCCAGTGCGTCCCCATTTTTAATAACACGATTAAATTTACTTGAGAATCAACCCGTATTTCCTCATTTGAAATATTCCAAATTTCCCCAAATGAATGGGGTATCAATTTTCGTTATATGTTCCTTCGGAACAAATTTCATAACTTTAAAATCAAGATAACAGTTAAAATGCACCTACAATGACCGAAAATTACAATCACAAGCCACAACCCACAAGGGAAATGCCCTACAAAACACATAACAGACAAGAGACAAAAATAAATGACGATAGGAACTCAGGATAGCCGGACTTGGTTTCGACACAAGCAAAAGCCAGCGGTAATTAGCATAAAATTTCTTACTTTAGGAACAATTGTTATATAACGTTTATTCCGTTGGGAACAAATATTATAATATTTGTTCCGATGGAACAAATATTCTAGGGCCTACAATACTTTATCCTTTTGGAACAAACAGTATGAGGGAAAAAAAACACATAACAACGTCCCCATTCGACAAAAGTGAATAGAGTTTCAATCGTCCATAAAAGTGAGTAAAGTTCCCATTTTCTATAAAACTTCCGGCATCTCGATCCTGACCGCATCCTTCTGGCTGCAATATTTCATGTGCTCGTCCAAGATATCCTGCCTGGAAAAGTGGGAAAGGCGTCTGCGGCAGAAGAAAAGCTCGTGACCGTGTTCCGTCACCTGGGAGCTCAGAAGTCGAGAGAGGCTCTTGTTCAGCAATAATACTGCTTGCCTTCGCGAGTCAGGAAGAGGAGATCTACGTGGGTGGAGCCCGTATTCTTGGATATCTTGATGGGGTAGATCTGAAGATCCTCTTCCCCATCTTCACCCTTCTTTACACCATCAAAGCCATAGACGTTGACGTTGATGGTTGGATTCTGCCTCTCGAACTTATCGATCGCCTTGAGCGAGACTGGAAAGTCGATGCCGTCGAAGTTGAGCTCTTTCTCCCATGGTTTGTACTGCGTCACTCGGTTGGTATGCTTACGATCCACCTCAGTATTGTGAAGCGCTGATAGGACTGCCCAATGGAAGCAGCGATCATCCTCATTCCTCACATTGATGATAGCTTTCTTCTGATTCAGCTTCTGTGGGAGTGATATGAAGGAACCCCCTTGAGTGACTTGAATTGGTTGAGGTAGATCTCTAGCTTCACGACATGCCCGAAAGTCCATCCGCTCCCTTCCCGCATGAACTTAGCCATATTTTCCTTGATCTTCTCCATCATGAAGGCAATCTCCAATACGATGTCGGATGACTGGTTGAGGGTAGCAAGAGCTGATCGGAAGTAAGGGGTGATGTAGGTATTTTCTTCGGTCGCGGGGTTGGTCTTTTTTTGCTAGAAGCACTTAGTGCACTTTCAATCCCTTCTTCTTGGCGAGAGCATCTTATATGGTTTATGGATATTGTGCTCCGACTTACTTTCAGATATGTGGTCGCGTCATGCGACTTTACGGGTTCAATGACGACCGTGCCAAATACGCAATTCAGAGCTTGCCGCCTATCGGTGACCTTGATCTCATCCTCGACTGGGGCATTCTTGATATCTTCTGCGACCAATTGGCAAGCTTTGATGGAGTATGGACTTTCTGGATACCTTTCCCCACAGGACTGTGTAAGGAACACTGTGACTAAGCATGGTTCTTATTGATAAAATAGTTTCTGAAATCATTTAATGTATTTTCCATGGGTCAAATTTAAAGCTTTGTTTAACACCAGTGGCCATTTTGAATGATGTACAGACCTGAGGGATACCTTTTTACAATAGACCAACCAAGAACCTTTTTGGCTTAGTTTAGTTCTAAATGGATTCTATTAGTTTATACAAAGATCTTTGATTGTTTTTCCTATAGGTTCCAATTACAAACTATGCTGCCGTTGGTGGCCATGTAGGATGAGTTATTGTGACAAAGTTCCGTTCTAATTTTACTTGTTTTTTCTGAGAAGACCTCCATAGGATTCAATGTGTAACAATGTTCTCAATGGCGACAATGTTGGATAGGATGCGGACCTGCCGGATATATTTGTAAAGGGGACCCCCCGTCAAGGATTAAATTTGATTCCCGATGGCCTAGTTTTTCAGAACGGATCTTAGAATGTTAAATTCACGATTGATGAACTACGAAATGACGCAAAGTAAAGGCAAAACTTAACCTGGCTATAAGCACATCAGCTTATAATGAAAATAAAAACTTACCTAGCAGTAAACAGACTTTGGAAAACAAGGATATACAGTGATAACATGGAAATTTAATTATAATAAACAATGAAAGCATATGGAGTAATTGTACAAGAGACAAAGTCTCTACAAATACTTGGTAAAACCTGGCAAGGGAACTACGTTTTTATTGTTGTTCTTCATTAAAAAATATATGCAATGACTAGGAGTTTAAATATTATATTACATTTTTAAATGAATGAACCAATGCAAAAGCTGGTTTTTAATACATTTAAATATTCTATCAAATGTGAGAAATTACATGAGGCTCTTGAGAGCCTGACTCGCTTACCTGGGATATAGCTTAAAAGGTAATAATGTTTTAACATTCGAAATTACCTTACTTCCGATAAATTGGATAAAAACAGTGTTTGATCGAATTATATCAACGAGTCATGGTGGTGTGTATTTTGATGCCTACAATTGTATGGCTACAAACACAATTCTTGGACCAAAGAAGAAACAAGTCAAATTCTACAGGAGAATACAAGTAAAAAACGTACCAATCTATTTCGTATCAGGTCAGATTTAAATAGATAACACCTTAGTCATCGTCATTGCAATGTTTAACATCCAAAGTATTTTTCTCCAATCTAAGCAGAACGACAAGTACACGTGAATTTAAGTTCAAACAGCTATATAAGTACCTCATTATCTAAACAGAAAAGCTCTAAAACATAAACAACTCCCAAAGTGCAGTCTAAACAGAATGACATGTACACAGGAACTCAAGTTTGTAAGTTCCAGCAGTTAATGAACGAAGTAATTTACGGAATGCGAACAATTTATCTGTCCCGTTTTGTAGACATGTATCTTTTCAAAATTCATGTATACCTATGGAACAGTTTAGATCACACCGTCCGAGAGTCTTCAACTCCAAGTTTATTTAAGAGTAAACTCAAAAGTATTTACAGAGAATCTGAAAAAATTCCAGCATATCTCAATATTGGCTCTAGGCTTGCTAGTATAATGCATACTAGATTAAGACGAAGGTGTAGTGGCCCAAAAGACCACCTCTTTAGATGTAATATTATAGATTCCTGTTATTGTGACTGTGGATATCACATTGTTGAATCTGTAGAACACTATTTTCTTTCTTGTAGAAAATTCAACCAACAACGGGTATCCTTGTTGATTGGAATTTTTTTACTTGATATCCAACCAAATATAAATCATGTTTTTTTTTTCGGTGATCCAGTTCTAACACATGAACAAAGCTGAGCCTTGATTTTTTAGTGCAAAAATACATCGTGGATACTAGAAGATTTCCAAAGTACTAAACGTTATATCCAGGTGCTGTGGGCGGGTGGTTGGCGGCGGCAGTTTTCACAATGTGGATCTATATATTTATATGCTATTTTTTTTAATTTTTTCAATCTTATCATACTTGACTTAAAAAAACATATTTTATATTTGTAATTTACTGTGTGTCTTATATTTTGTCATTTGTAAAGGAGAAGACCTCGTAAGTTGTGTAACTTCTGTCTAATCCTATGTATAATTATATGTATTTGACAATAGAATATGTTTAAAATAAAATAACAGTTATTAAGTACCTCATTATCTACAGTCAAATTCTACAAAATAAAACAAACTCAAGCAGAATGACATGTACACAGGAACTTACGTTTGTAAGTACAAACGTCTCATGTGCTTGTACTCCATATCCATTCATTGTTTATGTTGAATGAGGTACTGACCTACCAAACCCCTGTTTAAAGGGAACCATGAACGGACAAATGTTACTTAGTTTGGTTATAAATTGCTTTATGAATTCAGAGGAGAATATCTTTGATGGGTTTCATAGGATCTATTTGTTTTCGTCTCTTGCTGCTTGATACGGTGCACACATCATGGATACAACTTTTAAAGAATACCTCACGAACAAAGTGAGACAAAGTTTTGTTCCGGTTGTCCTAGAGGCCTCAGATGAGAAGAACTTTGTTTGTTTGAACTTGTTTCAAAGAGTTCGTTCAATCTTACATTAAAATCCCCACTAATGGTCACCTTTGATGATGTGCGCTATGGACAATTTACATTTATTTTGCTTCCATATGACCTAGTGTCAATTCAGATAAGACCTGTAGAATTTTTGCAATATGGTCCAATGTTGTACTTAGCTCTTTCTGGTAACTAACTTAGGTAGGGTAAGCCTATGTTGACATGATTTTAAAGGGCCTAATAAGAACAAAAAGGTTCCATGGATCCAATGCTACAAATCTTACGACAATGTTTATGACCCAGACGGAAGTGCTTACAAAAGTGTCGGGCACTGTTTGACCATATAAGTAAATATTTGATGTGAAATTACAAAGGTTTGTGGTAAAGATATCATAATTAAAAACATAAAAGTCAAAGAATAATAAATACTTCTGATGTATATACAAATGATCTAAAAAACAAAAACAAATTTCTATCTATTAAACTGTCAGTGATTTGCTCCGGACGAATGATGTAACCTTTAGCACGTCGCCCTCCTCGCTATTTCCATTGTTCACATGAAAGACGTGGTTAAAAGCAGGGAAAAAAGTTCCACTGGACTGACGACAGTAAGTTGAATAAGACTTATCCTTAAGTTAAAATTTGATCATATAAGGAGTGTATTTCCAACGGACTGTCCATAAACCATAGGAGGTTTCCCTAGCTTAAGATCTTACTATTCTCCAAGCACATATTCTAGGGGACCAGTAACATTTTTTACCATGATCATTTTTTATCCGACAGTCACTACAGGAATGGTCAAAGGCGGTTCAGTACAGTGTTCCGATCAAGTATGAATAATGGCAAAAAAGAAAATAAATAATTGTGGGGGGAATAATAGATGTACAAGGTGCATGCATTAAACCAATCTTGATATCACGCTATGTACAAAAAGTCTGAATGAGCATTGCTTGACATGACATTTTTATAACGATTCATATCTGAATTTTCAAATTATTGTACTTTTATAGATAGAAATCTTTTCAAATGCTTAGATTTCAATGGATTTGAATAGTCATTATTTTTTACGCACATATAGTTTTCTTTTAAAGCGACTACACAGAAACAAAGGACATAATCAAAACTCATATTTGTTTAACAAAATCAAATTCCATTTAATTTAAGATATTGAGGGCCAGACATATTATAAACAATTTAAACAAACATATCTAATTTATCAATTTTAGACTTATTTGTCTCGATACCAAAGTGACGATGTCATCACTATGTAGACCGTTTGTATTATTTACATTGTAAAGTATCTCAGTTTGATACCTGAGCTTTATATTTTATATATTTTTTTGTAAATAAGATACTCCAATGAGCCCATTAGGCTCACATATAACATGGAAGCCTTAGACAGTCCAATAAACCAGTAGTTTTAAATGTTTCATATATTTAAATGTATGGTAAAGCGATGTTAAACTACGTCCCCCGCTCTTGTCATCTTATATAAAATTTAATTCGCCCAATTTCTTACGAGGGAGGGCTATCTGTGACTAATTTGGTTACACATGGCTAATGAATTTAAAGATTTTTTATAAATAGGTTCCCTTCTTATAATATTTCTCCGTGGCAGGCATGAATTGTAAAAACGTTTGGTTCTAATTGGCAAAGTGGCTTAATTTGAGAAATTATTTGAATCTATCACAGAGCCAAAAGTGAAACTATGTTCCCCTCTAATGGCAATCTCTGTTGAGCTGCAGATCGTTCAAACACATTAAAAGGAATATCAAATGATAATTTGCAACTATTTTTAACTCGAAAGCCATGAAATGGCTGTAGAGTCGTTAAAATGACAAGAAAATCACGCGAGGCTTCAAGCCTATTAACAGCGCTAAAAGATGATCTTCGTGCTTCCGATAAAATATAGTGCGTAAGTTTCAAAATCGTATACATTATGTATTTAAGTTATATTTCTTCATTTTCTTGAGTTGAATACGGTGTTGTTATATTAAATTGAAAACAATATGCATGTTTATCAAATTACTCGTTTTTTTTATATTGTTTCCCGGATCAACGAGTCTGCCGCGCAGTAATTTGTCAAAAATGAAAATAACATTTGTTTACCTGTGACATGACTATTGCATATATTTAATTCAATGAAATCGACATGCATACGAAATCACACAATTCGATTATTTTCACGCATTACGGAATAACTTTATACATGCAGACGTATGCAGCAGTTCTTTGGATGACTACGAAGTTTTGCCACGTGTAGATGTTCAGGGCTTTCGAGTTTCACCTCCATAGGAGCTTTGATTTGTTCTTCTTGGGGCAGTTTCGTAAGAGAAGAAAATTTTTAAATGTGCGTACAGTATGGTCTTATGTTAAACTATGTTCCATACTTGAAGCCATTTTGGACCAAGTTTGGATCTGCTAGACAAAATTGTAAGAAAGACCATCCTAAAAATAATCATTTCCAAAGTTCTAAGAATAATCGGACGGCAGATGCAGAGTAAGGGCAAAGCCAGTTGAACGAAAAAAGGAAAACCATTTCATTTACACGATTACAGACTTTTTGTGCTAAGGTCGATTATTTTAGTGTTATTCTAAGTCCTCCAGAATATTTCTGTATACCCTTCCCTTAAACTTTTTTTAAATATTGTGATGTCATCCAAAGCGCTAAGACAAATATGTAGTTAAGGAAAAACATATTCGAATGCGTTACTCCAATAAATAACCTTCTTTTAATGTTTTAAGGTCATCCGCAGTTATGATACATTGTTAGGTGAGAAGTTCTTAATTCTCTGCAGTTTTGACTGTTCCATACTAGTTAAATACGAGTATACTTAAGATCTTAAAAGATGTACTAACTATTTCAACTTAAGTCCAGAATAAAGACGTCGCGCACGTTGCGCACGTTGTTTGGTACCACGTCGCGGATTTCGTGTTGACAAATGATTAATTGTTAAATAAAAGAATAAAAAATCACAAGAATATAAAATGTTATATATCAAAAGATTCGGAATTTCACATAGCAGTGGCGGATCCAGAGTTTCTGCTTAGGGGGGTGGGGGGGGGGGGGGGCCAATATTTTTTTCAAAAGGGGGGGCCCGGAACCCATTTTTTTAAAAAACCCCTAGGAATTTTAAATATTTTCTGGACTAAGGGGGCCCCCCCTAAATCCGCCACTGCATAGTTTGTTCAAAAGAAACGTATATTCTTTTCGAAAATAATGCAAAAATAATGTACTTGCTTTAGCGTCATTTTTACCAGTGTAGACGCGTAACACATGTACATGGTTACACAGACATATTTAACTATTTCGATAATATTTTGAACTTGAAAGACCCCAAAATTAGAATCCAGGGAGTTGATACATCATAAAATCATTGACGGCATTATTCAACTTTTTAAGATAACTGCCTGTCATCAAGCTGTACAAGTATGTAGACGCTTCAAAAATGTGCACTTCCCTTCACATCATCAAAGAAAGTGCAAATTTATGCAAAATCAATATTCCAGTTGTGGTCTAGTTGTACGTTTTAGTTATTGTGTAATATACCTCCGATCGCTTTCAGCTGATTTCAATATTTTTTCATGGTAATGTTATTAAACCGAGATTGAAAGAAAATGTCACAAAATAAAGTATAGCGTTTTCAATTTATTTTCACAAAATTGTATGCGAGGGCTATAGCGAAGTTGGATGTTATTTGTTAAAATCATTTGCATATCTATCAACGGTATATTTCCGCCAAAACATAACATGAATATCTACTTATTTGGAAAGAAATTCTTTCCACAATGCAGAATATTTGGATAGAGACTCTTATGTTACAATTATTAAAAATGACGTTTTCTATGCGTCCGAACTCGTTTCATATAAAATTCACATTACGGCATCGAAAATTTAAAAAAAAAGGGAATAGAACATTCTCCGTATTTTTAAAATGTGAATTTCGTCTAGTTTTAAATAATGACTCTGTATTGTAAATACCTTCATTTTTAAGCCAAAATTTTGAATTTTTCGATTTCGCATGAAAATGTCACAAACCATGCGGAATGCAAAAACTTACGTCGGACTGATGTCACCCCCAAATTTAAGAACTCATAAATTTTAAAATAAAGATTTTGAAAAGCATAGAATCATTCACATTATAAATGTGCATCCTGTTGCCTCCTGTTTACCTATTCGATATTGTCGATATCTTAAAAATCGACGAACTTATTACCAATTTTCGATTTCGAAATTAAATGTCACAAAAGATGTAAGCGACGTTCAGTGGCTCTAAAAGGCGTTTACGTCGTGGAAAAAACTACGACTTGTTTTTAAATAAATTTCAAAAAAATCAGAAACAACTTTGTCATTAAAAAATACACACACGAGCAAAAACGGAGGGAGCGGACAGGATAAAGGGAACCGAGAGAAAGGAGAGATGAGCGGGAGAAAGGGGACGGGAGAAGAGAAAAAAATGCAAAGGAGAAGAAGTGGGAGACAGAGAAAGGTCAGTAGAAAGGAGCGATGGGTGGGGGACATGGGAATGGGACGAGAGAAAGGAGAAAGACACCTCTGTCCACCCCCCTCAATACAGGTAAATAAAATAATACAAGATGAATTATTCATTCGTTTTATAAATAAGCTGCAGTGGCTAGAAATCTGACACAAACGGCCTTTCATATAATTTCTCCGTATTCACGTAAATAAAATAAATAAAACAAGAATTGTGATACGAATTCATGCATAATATTTCTTTATTATTTACACCTTGGCTGGAGATGAAGAGCCACTTTAACTGTTCTGTCTCTTGATATAGTTAACTGGAAACTACATAGGATAAACCACGAATACACTCTATTCATTCATGATTTTTATGGGGGTGTGGTAAAAAGGAATTCGGATAAAAAAATCCAGGATCAGAAATTTGGTAAATACATGAAAAGGCTGAAATAAAAATAAGCAGGATAATAGGCTCAACGATTGCATGAAAATATCAATGAGCAGATGTTCCTCCAAAGGTCGCATTAAAAATCTAATGGTTGCTCCCTACCACATATACATAAATAACAGCCAAGCCAAAAAGCAACACCAATATTGTCTTTACAACATGCTAAAGAACAATGAGCAAAAAAAAAAACAACAATGCACAAAATTTAACACAACAGCTCTACTTAAAGTTTTGTTATTCTTTCAAAACCATTATTTCCTTAAACAGGGTGCCCAATTATGTACATAATACGTCCAAAATAGTTTCAATGTTAAAATTGCCTGTACATTGTTTTAAGAAATTATTGAGCTAATACGAAATCTGAAATATGAAAAAGAATGAAGTAAATATCCGTTTTTATCAAGTAATGTTCATTTGAAATCTTTCAAACATTTATTCGGTCTGATAGAATACATAACTTTCGAGGAAGGAGCTTATGTGATATTGTTTGTTTGAATGAGGCAGAAATGAACTTCCCTGTATACCAGTTTGGATTCCTGGCACTTCAAATAATATAAATTGCCGACACATTGCCTAATATAGCAACGAACTATTTATAAATGAAATTACACATACCCATAGATGTATTGGCTAATGCATCTATGACATACCGAAGTTGGCCATTTTGAAAACTTATGTGTCTTCTGGTCTTCAGTGCAAATTAATTCAAAATAATAATACAATTTACCGAAATTGTCGACAAAGGAATCAATCAAAAGGGCTTGAATAAGGACACCAAAATCAGCTAAATTTGTATACCGCGACTCTGACTCTATTTTCTATAAAAAAAAAAATTACACAGATCGCAAACATTGTTCGCCCTTATGTGAAAAACCGTCTGAAAAAGGATCCGATTTTAAACAAACTTTCTCGGCAGTCCCGTGTTCGGGTAGTTTTTTCCTGTATATGAATTATATTTATTGTAACAATAAAATGACAGAGGATAAAAAAGATTATATCTTAAAAAGGAAAAATTAAATCAATTCCACCAATTTTATGTATTCTGACAGTTCAACACACAAACCGACAACTGATCCTAGTAGATATATATATGAGGGTATAACCCCACCCCTTGAGTCCAGGGCAATGGCTATCATTTGACCAGCGGTCGACAAAAGCTTTGCCGT
>MJUU01013372.1:36818-69410 GCA_002080025.1 Modiolus philippinarum | reverse complement strand
GATTAATAAATTGTAGACAAAATATATTAACCATATTATTTTATCTATCTTAATGTGTTAAAAGGATTCTGCGTTTTCAAATTAAAAAGAGTGACTGAGGCGAAATTAAGAAAATCGCTGAAAGGAATGGGCAAAGACAACAAACACAATTCATTGGAGGCATTAAGTTAGGACGTAGTACATATTTTAAGGGAGGGACGTATAATTGGAACACGTAAATGCTTTGAAAAAAAAAGTTTATGTTCTAATTTACATGATTTACAAAATTTATTTGTTTTTCCATCTTTTGGTTTTATACTCATTAAACTGGCTGTGAAAAGTAAATTTGTGTAACTAATTGTACTATAAGGGACCGAGAATTTAACTTGAAAAGGGGGGGGGGCTATGGGTTTTTTAAAAAAAAATATTTAGAGCTGCTTTTATGTGAAAAAATATTTTGGCTGCCAAAATGATGGAAAAAATATTCTGAAGGAGGCTTTCTGCACAAAAATTAATGCTTATTTTGAAAAAAAAAATTGTTGATACAAGTGAAAAAAAAAGTTATCTGTCCAGAAAAAAAACATACCCCCCTTCTTTTTCAAGTTAAATGGTCGGTACCCATCAGTCTAGAATTTTTTTTTTTGTTTAAATATAAAAAAGACACCGTAGTCTACATTGGGTCCGGTAAACCATGAAACAATGGCCCTTTTACTGAACTCTCGGAGAGTCATATACAGAATTACAATTATATACAAAGGATAACAGTAAGTACCAATCAAAGTACTGAAGTACTGTTTACTCGCAGTTCCGTTGGCATGGGTAAGCATATCTCCAAAATAAATGATGTTCCAGTATTATATAAAAATATAAGATTAATGTGAATATTATTTTGACCTAACACTTTTTACATTTTTTATTTTGTAGCCTATATAGATAACAAAGTCCATTTTGTAAACATATGTGTAAGCCTGTCCTTATGCAAGATATCTGTGTAAACCTCTTGATAGTTACTGAACCAGAGCTCTAATTTAACTCTCATTAATTTATGTAGACAAACTACACATTGTTTCTAAGATCTTGCCCTAAAGCAATCTCTTCCTATACAGTAAGCAATGCGACATATCTTCAGCTGAAGCTGTATTGGTGCTCTCATGCCTACAAATTATAACAGATTTACATGAAATTTATACCAAATGTTTATATCACTAATACCTTAGTCAACTTTGAAAATCAGCTTTGGTCGATACTTTTTGACGGAGTTATGGGACTTTGACCAAAATAACGACACGGTTTTAGCCAAAAATTGACCTTGTAAGCGCTCTCATGGCTACAAATTTTGACGGATTTTCATGAAATTTATACCAAATGTTTATACTACTAATACCTTGGTCCAGTTTGAAAATCAGTCTTGGTCGATACTTTTTGACGGAGTTATGGGACTTTGACCAAAATAACGACACGGTTTTAGACAAAAATTAACCTTCTAAGCGCTCTCATGGTTACAAATTTTCACGGATTTTCATGAAATGTATACCAAATGTTTATACTACTAATACCTTGGTCAAGTTTGAAAATCAGCCTTGGTCGATACTTTTTGACGGAGTTATGGGACTTTGACCAAAATAATGACACGGTTTAAGACAAAAATTGACCTTGTAAGCGCTGTCATGGCTACAAATTTTGACGGATTCTCAGGAAAGTTATACCAAATGTTTATACTAATAATACCTTGGAAAAGTTCGAAAATCAGCTTTGGTCAACACTTTTTGACGGAGTTACTGGACTTTGACCAAAATAACGACACTGTTTTAGCCAGAAATTGATCTTGTAAGCGCTCTCTTGGCTACAAATTTTGACGGATTCTCTTGAAATTTATACCAAATGTTTATACTATCAATACCTTGGTCGAGCATGAAAATCAGCTTTAATCAATACTTTGTGACGGAGTTATGGGACTTTGACCAAAATAACGACACTGTTTTAGCCAAAAAATGACTTTGTAAACGCTCTCAGGCCTACAAATTTTGACGGATTTTCATGAAATCCATACCAAATGTTTATACTACTAATACCTTGGTCGAGTTTAAGGATCATTTTCGGTCGAGACTTTTTGACGGAGGTATTGGACTTTGACCAATATAACAACACCGTTTTAGCCAAAAATTCACCTTATAAGCGCTCTCATGCCTACAAATTTTGACGGATTCTCAGGAAATTTATATCAAATGTTTATACCACTAATACCTTGGTCGAGTTTGTAGATTATTTTCGGTCGAGACTTTTTGACGGAGTTATGGGACTTTGACAAAAAATAATGACTCTGTTTTATCAAAAATTGGCCTTGTAAGCACTCTCTTGCCTACAAATTTTAACGGATTTTCATGAAATTTATACCAGATGTTTATACTACTAATACCTTGGTCGAGCTTTAAGATCATTTTCGGTCGAGACTTTTTGACGGAGGTATTGGACTTTGTCCAATATAAAAACACCGTTTTAGCCACAAATTGACCTTATAAGCGCTCTCATGCCTACAAATTTTGACATATTCTCGTGAAATTTATATCAAATGTTAATACGACTTATACCTTGGTCAAGTTCGAAAATCAGTCTCAGTTGATACTTTTTGACGGAGTTATGGGACTTCGTCGAAATTAATGACTCTGTTTTATCAAAAAAATACCTTGTATGCGCTCTCGTGCCTACAAGTTTAAATGCATTTTCATGAAATTTATACCAAATGTTTTACAAATACCTTGGTCGAGTTGGAAGATCAGTTTCGGTGTTTCGGTCGAGACTTTTTGACGGAGTTATTGGACTTTGACCAAAATAACAACACCGTTTTATCAAAAAATTAATCTTGTAAGCGCTCTCATGGCAACAAATTTTGACAAATTTTCATGAAATTCATACCAAATGCGGGAAATGCTAATACCACTTATACCTTGGTAAGGTTGGAACATCTGTCGTGGTCGATCCCTTTTGTATCCCCACATATTTAATTTTGGAACTGCCCTGAATGTTTGAAAATATTGCAATTTCATATACAGTATACTTGTATATATCATGAGCGGCGGGGGACCCAGGAATTCTATTCTTGTCTTATTTGACTCGGCAATAATCAAGCTCTAAATTCAAATTCCCTTTTCAGCATCCGAGTCGTTGTTTCGTATTAACTGCATACGAACTATTCCCCTTATTAAATTAGAAATAAAAAATAATATTAATAAATGTAATTTACCAACCTGTGACTTCTACTATGTTTAATTGTGTATACAATGTATCTATTGTTCAGTATTGACCTTTATTTTCAAGTGATGCTTCAATTAAAACTTACAAATTCCGGAACCACTTACATATAAGTAATACAGACACTTACTTAAGTTCTCATTTCATTATACCGGTACTTGATGTATTTAAAGCAATACAAGTAATGTTCTGAATCAGTAAATCTTAACTGCAAGGAAATTGAATGGTATAATCATTAATCAAAATTATAATATTTTTACATAATCATTAATCAAAATTATAATATTTTTACATCTTTTTTTACTTTACTAAATAATAAACATTTAAGTATGTTCTAAACCCATCAACACCCGATGATATGAAGGCAGTAGCGTCTTTTTATAAAAAAAAAAGTCATTAGAACTTAGAAAGTCAGACCAATGATGTGTCACAATATTTGCCAAAAACAGCTGCTAAGTAATATTTCTGTATTTGACACTGCAATACCATTTTAAAGCCACTTTCATGATTTGGTGGAAAATAAGAGGGGATAACTGTAAGCAATAGTTCATTATATATACATGTTTAGTTGGGAAATATCAAAAGTACCTGTATGCTGTTTTTACACAGGAATTTATCATTGGTTTGGATAATCTTCAATGTGTGCAAATTTCCTCTTAAAGATGGCACCACCAACAGCTACAATTCTGATTCGGATGGCTTGTGTAAAAATCTTTTTGCAATAAACTTTACATAGTTGTATTGGGTAAAGGTTTGTGTAATCCCGAGGCAACGCTGAGGGTCTAATACAGCTGATCGAGACCCAAGGCGATTGTTTGTTCACATTGCATTGTATTTTCAGGCATTGATTAATAATTGTAGACAAATATATTAACCATATTATTTTATCTATTTTAATGTGTTATTTCAAATTAAAAAGAGTGACTGAGGCTAAATTAAGAAAATCGCTGAAAGGAATGGGCAAAGACAACAAACACAATTCATTGGAGACGTTAAGTAAGGACGTAGTACATATTTTAAGGGTGGGACGTATAATTGGAACACGTAAATGCTTTGAAAAAAAAGTTTATGTTCTAATTTACATGATTTACAAAATTTATTTGTTTTTCCATCTTTTGGTTTTATACTCATTAAACTGGCTGTGAAAAGTAAATTTGTTTTACTAATTGTACTATAAGGGACCGACCATTTAACTTGAAAGGGGGGCTATGGGTTTTTTTCAATAAAATATTTAGAGCTGATTTTATGTGAAAAAATATTTTGGCTGCCCAAATGATGGAAAAAATATTCTGAAGGAGGCTTTCTGCACAAAAATTAATGCTTATTTTAAAAAAAAATAATTTTTGATACAAATGAAAAAAAAGTTATCTGTCCAGAAAAAAACATACACCGCTCTTTTTTCAAGTTAAACGGTCGGTACCTAAGGAACCCATCAGTCTGGAATTTTTTTTTTTTTTTTTTTGGTTTAAATATAAAAAAGACACCGTAGTCTACATTGGGTCCGGTAAACCATGAAACAATGGCCCTTTTACTGGACTCTCGGAGAGTCATATACAGAATTACAATTATAACCAAAGGATAACAGTAAATAACAAAAAAAGGCCGAAAACTACAATCACATGCCACAATCCACATGCGTAACTAAATGAAAGACAAGAAAAAATTTAAATAACGGTAGGAATTCGGGAGAACTGACTTGTTACCGACACTAGCATAAGCTGGCTAGGCTGGCTAGAGGGTTAATGTTGTTCATTCGTTTTTTATGCAATATCTGAAAAGAAATTAAAAAAATGATTATAATTTTCTTTTTTTTTTTATTTATATGTTTGACTATTAAATTGAGAATTAATACTGAAATGTGACTGAACAAATTTTTAGCTCTCCTGGCTATGCCAGGGTGAGCTATTGCCATCACTAGGCGTCCGACGTCCGTCCGCCAGTCCGTCGTTCGCTCACTTTCAAAAATCTTCTCCTCTGAAACCACTAAATCAAATGGAACCAAACTTCAAATGAATCATTACTAGGGTATCTAGTTTCAAATTTGTTATTTTGTATGTCTTAGGTCAAACAAAATGGCTGCCGTTACTAAAAATAGAACATAGGGGTAAATTGCATTTTTTGGCAAATAACTCAAAAACCTTTACAGATATAAAAAATCTGACGAGGTAAAAATGATCAGCATGAGAAGATCTACCCATGCTGAAATTTTGAAGAAAATCTGATGACCCATCTAAGAGTTATTGCCCTTTTTCCGTAAAATTTTCAAAATTTTATGTTTTTTATTTTTTATTAAAAGACTATAACAGTTAGAGGTTAAGTTTAAATTGCAAAAATGTTCAGCATGTTAAGATTTACCCACATGGAAATTTTGAAGGATATCTAAGTACCTATTTACGAGTTGTGGCCCTTTACTGGTAGAATTTTTCGTGATTTTATGCTTTTTGCCCTTTATTTCAAAAACGCTTTGAGATAGAGGTCAAGTTTAAACTGCAAAAATGTTCAGCATGTTAAGGACTATATTTGATTGAACAAGGTCAAGTTTTCCGACTTCTTCCAAGATGGCTGCCAGCGGGGAACTTAGTTTACTATTTGACCTAATGGGGAAAATTCATACAAAGCACTTCTTTTTGAGAACAACCGAATGGATTTGAACCAAACATGGCATGCATGATGCTGATGAGGTGCTGACAAAGTGCTGTTACTTTGGTGCCGTTCTGTCATCCAATATGGCCGCCAACAGGGATCTTAATTTTACCATTGGACCCTATCGGAAAATGCAAACAAAGAACTCCTTTTCTAGAACCACTAAATTGCTTTAACCCATAATTGGCATGAATGATGCTTATGAGGTGCTGACCTAGTGTTACTACTTTGGTGCCGATCCGTCATCCAACATGGCCGCCAGCGGGGAATTTAATTTTAACATTGGACCCAATGGTAAAATGCAAAGAACTTCTTTTTAAGAACCACTGAATTGCTTTAACCCATACTTGGCATTGATAATTATTATGAGATGCTGACTAGGGGTTTGTCTCTCCTGCAGTGTGGAGTCCGTAAAACGATTCCCCGTGCGAGAGATGTATGCTCTCTATATTTTTCAGTTATGGTGTACTTGTGCGTGAGAGAATTTCTCATATGGATATACTATTGATACTTTCAAATTTTGGCAATTATTTTTGTAATTTTCGAAATGTAAACCAGACCACCTGTTTTAAGTGCCCACATCTCACTATTTTATAACCCCAAGTTTTCTTTTGACTTGATGAGTGCCCTGTGTTTGTCTATATGTTGTAGTTGTCCACCAGCTTAAGACACTAGTGCTTTTGTCGGGCAAATTATGACAGTGATTGTAAGAGCACTTTGCCAGTTTAATTGATGTTTGTTGACAATCCCGCACCCATGACCAGGTTAAACTTCGGCAACAACAGCCAATACGGTTTTCCTCTGTATTGCCATTGGTGAAATTGCAATTTTAATACGGGACTTTCGAGATAGGAAATCTCGTGTAATTGAAGGCGGAAACGATCTCCTAAAATACCGGTAAGACGGCTAACTGGATCACTAAAACATAATGAAATAAATAAATATACCGCCTACAAACAAACTATTATATGACATTGAAGTGCGCTTATAACTTGTCCCACATGACAATTTTCGAACTAAATTTTAATTGACTAAAACAATTAGCCTAAAGAGCTACAAATAGATTAGATAAATCACCCTTAGCTCAACAGTGTTAATTAATTGATATTGATGTATTGATTTTTTTCGCATAATATACAAAAATGTTTCCTGAGTGAACACGACTCAAACGTCCCGTATTGTACATAAACAAGTACATGTAAGAAAGGTAAAGTTTTAGAAAATATAATTTTTAACCCAAAAGTTTGAAATTATGTCGAAGTGTTCGGAGACACTATAGTTTGTGGATCTTTTTTTTTCTGTTGACCATCGTGTAGCCTATTTATTGGTGGATTCCGTGGTATATTATATGTTATTCAGGTTACAGACGGGGTATATAGCGTGACATACCCTGGATGTTTAGTAATATTTCCTGAGGCGAAGCGAAAACTGGCGGTTTTCCGAATATATGTTGACATTCAAGGAACGTCATTCAATCAAAAGAAGGCTTACATCTGTAAATCGGAATATAGCACTATTACATTTGATTATATTGCGTTTGAATTATGTGCAAACATACCTTTTCTCCAGAAGCCACGCAAAATTGTCAAAAATCCCCCCAAGCATATACGCTTCCCCCGCAATTTTTGCTGGTACGTTGTGGTAATGAACGACTCGAAATGCAGATGTTGTGCAGCATAATATTAGGTTAATTAACAAGTTGTATTATCTTTTGTTTGTGTTTGTTTCTCAATCTACTTTGTAACAATATTTATAATTTGTGCTTCGCTATTATATGTGTAATTTATCTATATAAGGAGAAGATATTAAAAAAAAGGTTTGCTATTTTGTCACTTTCTGGCCATAAAATATTATAACAAAGATAAAAGTTAGATTTACACAGAGAAATCCAAGTAAGTTTAAATTTTCGGTTCAGTGGCAATCAAAATACGAGTGTAATGGCGTCCAACTCTTAGGACCATATTGTAAGTTTATCTAGCTTTCTTTATACAACAATTTATATTCAATTTCGGGACAAATCTTCTTTGTATAGTATATTTTCTCTCCGCATGGGCGGTCCTCTTCATTCAAATTCTCACACTGATCAGGTGCGATCACATACAGAAGTTCTTCGTAAAAACCCTCTTGTTTTCCTTTGTTATAAGCATTACATTTATGTGGATTTCCAGAATAAACACACGTGCTATTAATTTGTTTGCAGTCATTTTCATGTGTGTTCTGATTGTCTGTCTTTTTTCCTTTATTTGTCCATTTTGTTTGTTTCCTGTTATTATTCCCTGTATTTTTATTTTCTAATTTCATTATATTGCACTTGATTTCGAAATGGCGTGGTCCTTTACCTGTATTCGGATTGAGTTCAGTACCGTAACATGTACAACCCGAGGCATTATCCTTGTATGTTTTATGTATTCCTGGACCACGCCTATATCTGATATGGCCAAAAGACGTTGTACTTGCACACTGACATTGATTTGTATTTGTCCAACAACATCTCATGACTTCACATTGTGATTGCTTGCGGCGGGTAGCAAGAACTGATTTACCCCGCTGTCGATTCCGAGTTGTTTTACTTCCATAAGACCTAGTTCTTGAGTTCCTATTTCTTAATCTAAAAGACTGAGATCTTCTCCTTTCTGAACCAAATCTCCACCAGGCGTCGCTGTATACCACGAGTAAAAGAAAGCTGAATACCAGTAAGGTCTGATAATGCATTCTGTAAGAAAACAATTGAAAGAATAAATATAAGTCACAGTGGACTATCATAGACATAGGGTAAGGGACGTAACTCGTAAAAATCACTTGTAAGTTTGTTATAAAGATATTAAGAAATAAAGATTATTTCAAGTCTCGATGAGACAAACTGTTTCAAACACCGTAATGATTTAAAGAGTTATCTCCCTTTGCCCAGGTCTACTACATATAGCTTGTTACTTCTTTACCAATGTCTCTGTCTAGTGTCCCGCATTCTGTTGCACACTCGGTACTCCGGTTCTTTCTTTATACGTGTATTTGTTGAGTGACAAGCTCCAAATGTACATTTCGTGGAGTTTATGTATCCTTGTATAATGTTGTAGCCTTTTTTATCCACTAATGTCTTAAGTTAAAGTATGCGTTCCAGTTTCTCCGTGGTAAGATCCACATTCCTTAGATCACGTAGTAGTTATTTTAACAACACCGATGCATAAGATTTCCAACATATAGCACAGGATTTTCAATTAAACAATTTAGCTTCCAAGGTCATGACTCTATTATGGCGCCCTGTTCCAAATTATGGAAAAGTTACCCAAAATTAATCCTTTCCGGGGACCCTAAGATTTTAATATTTGTAATATGTTTACATAAAATCTGGAATATTTCGACCTGAAAATTCTTTGCGTGTGAAGAGACTTGATGCAAATATGATTTTTCAACCAGTATTTCCCAATTTTGTTCTCTTCAAACTTGAAAGTTTTATTAGAATTATGAATTCTTCTCCAAATGAAAAAAATACACAGGGAACCTTTAATTTCTTTGTAAAACTGTTAAAAATTTGCTTAACGGTTAAGTCCAAGAAGATTTTAATCGCACATATTACACATTTACTGCTTTGAAGTGTCATTACTAACTATAAGAAGAACGTCCATTTTGTTTAAAGATGGCGAACTTATGAAAATTAGCCAAATGGGCTCAATTTTGTCATATGTGTGACTTAACTCCTGGGAGTCTGTAACCAAGTTGCTGTTGCTTGCCGATGCCTGATCGTTTTTTCGTGTAATTGTAATTACTGTAACCCCAAACCAGCCATTTTTCAGTTTTTTGTTTTTGCTTTTTTTTCTTTTTGATTTTGTTTTTTTTTTTTTTTTTTTTTTTTTTTTTTTTGTTTGTTTGTTTGTTTTTGTATTTTCTAGTTTTCGTTCTTCAGGTAAAAATAAGACCGAAATAGTCCATTTGAAACACTGGCGATCGTTGTCTTTATAAATCGGTTCATGAAAGACCAAAGTATGTAAGGTCTAAAAAAGAATCTGTAATCAGCTTAGGACAGCTCTTTGCTCGAGGTAAATACTCATTAGGTTTGTAAAAAAAATTCTTAAAATATAGATGTTTGTTTTTTCCATCTAATTAATGTCCGAATGGCCGCATATCAATAGGTCAGTTTTTTTAGACCTGTAAATTTTCAATGGGACGGAAAAGTTATGTATCATTGGGGCGAAAAAATACGTATCTGTGGGGAGGTGGGTTATATACTGTTGACATTTTCTCATCAAGATTAGTACATACTTTGTGGTATAATTCTATCAATTGATATACCGTTGAATGACCCGAAAGGAATCCAAATTGATAAGTGTATAAAAATAAATGGTTAAAAATATAATTATAAATTGATTTATATACAAGTCTTTCCATCACCTTGCTAACACAACTGAGTAACGAGATTGGTCTATACTTAGTTGGATTCGATTTGTCATCCTTTTTTAAAATATGGGCATTACTCAAGTTTCCATGCATTTAGATAGAAATTCCACGTTGTAGATATCCATTGAAAAGTATTAATAAGGGGATATGCACTAAACCTACGGTTAATTTGAGCATCTGGTGACTTATAGTATCAATACCACAAGCTTTACCAGTTTTGAGACTAAAATGAATATGTCAAATATACAATCAGAAGTTTCAGGTGATCAGCAGTGTTCCAACAACAAACGAATCGGTCAAAGCGCATCTGGATTTTTGATGATGGTTTTCGGTGTATTAAACGTTTTCGTTGCAAAGATCGTTCCATCATAGGTCCAGAACGAATGGATATCACATGCACGCTTTCGAACATATATTTTTTTTTGTTTTTAGTTATGTCCTGTCTAAACCTGGCTAGATCCTCTGTAATGAATATCCTATTTGAGTTATCCTTAAGAAATTTCTTTTGTTGATACACCAGAGTTTTTAGTTTCCAATTGCGGAATCGACATATTATCTGACCTCTGCCTTCTGAAATTTTACCGATGATATGTGACCTATTTATATCTTCAGCTGTAAATGGTTTGTGCAATTTTTATTGATTTGCTGATTGTGTTGAGTACCAGGTTGTCAGATTTTGTAGTGGTCATAGATACATTATGGAAACGCAAAGAGGTGCGCCGATCGTATTGCGCAAGGTCTTCTATCTTTTCCTCCGCGTTATCGTGATTTAAATCTCGAGAGTGGACTTTAATAGTACTGAAAACATTTACTTTATTTCATTGTTTTATGTATTAAATCAATAAATTATTTTCAAATCTAACTAATTTAAAGGTAAATTCAGCCATTTTGGAAACAGGTAAATACGCCCCATTGATCCAAATTTTCCGCCTCATTGTTACACATATTCCCGCCCCATTTATATGCCAATCTGTCCAATCGTGCATCGCACGTCCGAATATAAAGAATGTTGTCCCATATCACAATGAGCAATGTCTTTCGAAAATACTTGTGAGGAAAATAAACCCCGGAGACGCTTAATAACGAAATGTCGAAGTTAATGCAAACTAAGTAAAGCAATGAAGTATTTTTTCCATAATTCTTTTCAAATACAATCTGCTCTTTTGCATTGAAGTTCCAGGACAATAATTCGCATAGAAGCACTAAATATTTTTACTTTTTTTCTTCATTTTTTTTAGCTGAAAGATTTGTCGGTCATGAAGTGCATAAGCCATGTACTAATATGTTAGAACATTGATATATATATAACAAAATACCGGAGTTACTGTGAATTTAGTTTCTGCATATGCGCATTTCGACAACTTATGTCTCTTCAGCGCAGACCAAATCAAAACATTTGGAAATCCTTAAACCGAAATATGTGTAAACGCTGATAGAGAACAAATTGCCAATAGGATCTGAATAGAAAAGCCAAAACCAGCTAAGGACAGAGCTATGCAGGAGGGAGATACTCCTTAGTTTTTAGCAAAATTTTCTCTAATATTCAAATATTGCAAGTTTTTAAATAAAATTGGTTTTCGGGCCAGCACCGAAGTACTTGCTACTGGGTTTGTGGATTTATGTACATGGATAATTACCACTTTCTCCCCTGAAATCTGAAACAAATATAAAAAGTAACTTTACCAACCTTTGACTTCAATGGTGTTTTCAATACTGTATATTTTATTCTATGTCTATAGTATCTTGACCTTAATTTCAAGGGGTTTTATTTCCTTTAAATTAACAGCATCATTAACCACTTACGTAGGTCCGTTATGATATTAATTACAAATGTTAATGTGGATGTAAAATTAAAATTACTGAAAAGATTTGTTTTACGGAAATGTTGTTCAAAGTGCCAAAAACTGATAAGAAGTCCAGAAAAAACTGGGACGTATCTTAAATTCTTTACGCAACAGGGGATATTGGTAGGATATTCTGTAAGAATCAGTTATTGGATTTGGGATCCAATGACCTGAAGATTTTATAGGTATCCTAACGTATAACTGATACTGCCGATATCTCGTGATGAAATTCATGAAGATTCGCTACCAATTCCTCCGGGAAGTTTCGACTTTGGTTATTCTTCCGTAGTACGACAGTACTATAAATCTTGCTAACATTCTACATAGCAAAACAGTGGCATCAAACATTCCTCCTTATTTAATGATCAATCAGTTCCACTTATCTCATATTCCTACACTAAACCAATTGCAACTTCCATTTTTAATTACAAACGGGTATTGCGTGACTTCCAAATTGAATGACTTTAAAGCCAAACCACCTGATTGTGCTTGCTCCTCTTCCCCATTCAATTATTGTCCGGCTGGACACGTTATAACTGGTGACCTAGATATCGTAGACAACCCTAAACTACGAGATATATTCTCAAAAAGGTCCCAAATTTCGTGAGCCCAAGCACATCAACTGGAAGTACAACTTCAAGATTTTGATGGATGCAGTTGAAGACTATGCTAGGAAGTGGGCAAAGAAAGAGAAAGAGGACGTTGAAACATTGTCCGACTGGTCCATAAAGTCATTAATTGTAAATCGCACCCGTCGCCTAAAAACAGCCATGAAATCCAGAAATCCCAGTATATTTGAAGATCCCCTTGTAGTAAGAACTCTGTCCAACCTCCATGAAAATTACGTCATTGTCCCTGTAGACAAAGCTTCTCACAACATACTGTTTGTGTGTAAGAAACACTTTCTCGACTGCCTTGTGAAGGAGATGGGCATCGACAGTTCATCTGGAAACCCTACTTATACCCCTACTACAATATCGAGGGACGAGATTGTAAAAAAAACACACTTCAGTGTTAGCATCATTTGGCATAAAAGCTAATGCTGACAACAATCAACTCACTTACATCTACTGGGTACCTAAACTTCATAAGAATCCATACAAACAGAGATTCATTGCCGGGTCTTCCAGATGCACTACTTAACCTCTTTCACAGCTCCTCACTACTTTATTGACCACAGTCAGAGATGGCCTGAAAAATTACTGTAACAAAGCTTACTCCACCAGCGGTGTGAATCAAATGTGGATTCTTAAAAATTCAAAAGATCTCCTTGAACAGCTATCCTCAACAAGTCTTACCCATTGCCATAGCATTCAAACTTTTGACTTTTCTACACTTTATACAACCCTGCCACACAATAAACTGAAAACAGTAATTGCAGATTTAATACATCAATGTTTCTGCACAAAAAATGGAGAACGCAGATACACCTATTTAGTTATAGGGAAAGACAAGACATATTTTGTTAAGAACCACACTGATTCAAATAAGAAGTACACTGAGACTGACGTAATCGAAATGTTAGAATTTTTGATCGACAATATTTTTGTCGAATTTGGAGGTCGTGTTTTCCAACAGACAATAGGGATTCCTATGGGAACAAACTGTGCGCCGCTTTAAGCTTACCTTTTCCTTTACTCGTACGAGGCCAAGTTTTTACAAGAGCTTATTCAAAGAAAACAAAAACATTTAGCCCAGTCCTTTAATTTCAGCTTCCGCTACATAGACGATGTACTTTCTCTTAATAATCCTAAATTTAAGGAGTATTTACATCAGATCTATCCAAATGAGCTTGAAATTAAAGAAACAACTGAAACACCTACTTCAGCTTCGTACCTAGATCTTTTATTGTATATTGACGAAGATGGACGTTTGAAATCTAAGCTAAATGACAGGCGTGATGATTTTAACTTCCCCATTGTGAACTTTCCCTTTCTTAGCAGCAATATACCTACCTCTCCAGCCTATGGAGTGTACATTTCACAGTTGATTCGTTACTGTCGAGCTTGTAGTTTGTACAGTGATTTTTTGTACAGAGCAAAACACTGTCCCAAAAGCTGCTTAGTCAGGTATTTGTTCAACCTTTGTTAATTTCCTCCCTCAAGAAATTCTATGGCCGTCACCATAGCATCATTGAAAGATATGACGTGTCAGTATCCCAAATGAAAGTGGACATTTTCAGCTAGATTCACGTCTTCCCGGATTTGAGTAACGACTTTGACATTTTCCCGGATTGAATCACTCACAGTGTGACGTTTGCTGTTAACAGAACAGGACATGCTTACCCTTCCGGAGCACCTGATGTCACTCTCAGTTTCACTGGAGTTCACACTGTGAGTGCCTTTGTTCTGAATGTTGTGATTTCTGTTTCTGTGCTTTGTGTCTGTCTTGCGTCGTTGTTTTTGTTTCTAGCGTCATTGCTCTCTGTGTTCTCGTTTTCGCCCTGGGTTTGGACTTCCGATTTTTGTGCATTTCACTCCTTTGTTCCTTCGGTATTCTACTGCCGTTGTTTCAAAGTAATTGAGAACCTTACCGTCAGTCTCAAAACGAACAAAACGAACAACGAACAGGGGCTCCGGCTACAGAGCTGCAGGGCGCGTCTCCAGTTTGTGGATGAGGAAGGCCCTTCCTTTGCGGGGTAATCAGGTCATAATACTGAAAGCCTGACCGCGAACCATTGTAGCCAAACTGTTTGGAGAAACGCCACGCTCCATGCAGTATAAAGACCCCTTCTGTATTGTCTAAAGAGAGCAGAGTCATTGGGACTCGTATAGAAGGCTAAATTTTCTGCCCCTACCCATTTCTCCACATTATCAATGGCAATCAAAACCCGTGGTCCCTTCCACTTTTTTTTTTTCTGTTTTCCCTTACTTACATTTTTTTAATTAATGAACTTATTCGCGTCCTGCTAAAGCTGAAATATTGCTCACTGGACGATAAACTCGAACTAATCAATCAATTAGAAAAGAAAAACAAACTTATACAGATGAACAAAACGGACCCAATAAAAGTCAAGGGTAGGATCAGGTGCATCGGTAGAGTATGGATTTCTTGTTTCTTATATCATAACACCGTGTCGAACATGTCAACTCCGGTGGTAGACTAGAATCTGATAGAGGAAAAACAAACATTATAAGTAAAGAAAAAAATATGTTGTCATCTGGGAAACAGATATCCCATATTATTATTATTATTATTATTGTTATACAATTTTTATATAGCGCTATATATAATTTCAACAACTACTCTAAGCACTTAACAAAGCACACATTTACTCTATAAATCGATCATATCAAACACATAAGTATATACATAGTACCTAAAAAAATATACAAATGATAACCTAAATTTAAAATTCATAAAATTAATCTTAAATTTAAAAACTTTGAGCAAGCCAGAGTATAAGTAAAAATCATAGGTTAACATATATAATTTTGGAAACATATATTAATATAAAAATAATATGAAACAGATTAATAAAGTGAACTATCAAAAAAAAATATTAATACATAAGAATTTCAGTGAGAGGGTTAAAAAAGTCCATGAAAAAAAGTATTTTAAGAATTAAAAAATATATTAACTCAGATTAAAAAGTGAAATTGCAAATAAAAATAAAATTGAATATATTGTTCGTTTCTAATACTAACAGGCAAATTGTTCCACAACTGAGAAGTAGCCCGATCAAATTGTCTCTCGCCGTAAGTTTTCGTTTGCATCCTCGGAGCTGTCAAAGTTGTGGAACTCCCTGATCTAAGTGATCTCGTTGGAACATGAACAGCTACTAAAGTTTGAAGGTAATCAGGTGATCTTTAAAGTGTATAGTAAGAGTTTATATTCACATCTGTATTTTACTTGCAGCCAATAGAGAGTTATAAGATATGGTGTGATGTAATCGTACTTTTGCTTTCGAGTGGTAAGTCTTGTGGCAGTATTTTGAACTTTTTGTAATTTCGATAATGTATTAGCATTTATTCCGCATAAAAGGGCATTCCCGTAGTCCAGACGTGACGTGACGAGTGTTGCAAAAAGAGTCTTACAAGCGCTGTCTGATAGGTATTGTCTGATTCGTCCAATATTCAATGCTTCGTCCAAATGTACACCGAGATTTTTGACAAACGACGAATTACTGACAACATGGCCATCGAAATGTAAAATACAATTACTGAACTCTTTGAGACGGTGTATAGGTGCGAATAGAATGAGCTCTGTTTTGTCCTGATTCAGTTTCAACATAACTGATTTCATCCAGGAGCTAATATCAGTAAGACAAGGTTCTAAGCGCTGAGATACGTCTCTCCAATTGTCCTGAGGTCTAATGACTAGATACAACTGTGAATCATCAGCGTAAAAATGGTATGATAGCCCATGTCGAGAAAAAATGGCACCGATTGGCTTGGAAAAAATGCAATATATTTTAGGCCACAAAACGGATCCTTGTGGAACACCACACTTCAACTCTAGCTTATCCGAGTTAACTGGACCAAGAGCGACACTTTGTGATCGGTTTGAAAGATATGATTTTATCCATGATAGGGCCTCGCCTTCGATGCCGAATGAGTATTTCAATCGATGGAAAAGGATGTCATGGTCATTTGCGTCGAATGCTGCACTAAGATCTAACATAACAAGTGCAACGCAGTGGCCGTTATCAAGAGCTGAAGAAATATCATGATGAATTCGAATTAAAGCAGTTTCTGTTGAGTGGCCTGTTCTATTAGCGGATTGCAAGTTGTCAGGTAACGAAAACGAACTGAGGTGGTTTTCAATGCGTTTTTCGACTGTTTTTTCCAACATTTTTGAATTACTAGTATAAGGCAAGTTAGAAACTGGGCGATAGTTTTTAATTCTTTACTATCTAAAGTTGACTTTTTCGATAATGGTCTAACAATCGCGGACTTGAGGAACTCAAGCACGGACGAATCCTTTAACATTTGTTCACAATTTCTTGTATAATAGGAATTAAGGCTTCGGCGCAAGGTTTCAGCAAATGAGTAGGAACAGGATCTACTTCACATGATTTCATGGGAGATTTCGCTAATATTTTCCGTATTTCGTCCGTAGATACAGGAGGGAATGATGTAAGTGGCGATCCAATAAATTCTATATTTGAATCGAAAATATCATTGCCGAGTGAAGAGCTATGCGCTGTATTTAAATCAGTTCTGACTTTATCGATTTTTCCAAGAAAAAAATCACCAAAACGATCTGCCAACTCGTTGTGATCTTTACTCGATGGTAAGATGCTTTCTTTAGTTTTACCCATTAAATTATTGGTGATTTTGAACAACTGCGTAGAGTCATTTCCAATTTCGGTTATTTTGTTATTGTAAAATTGTTTCTTGGTATTGATAAGCAATTTACAGACACTGTTGCACTTTTCACGGTATATTTGTTTATCGACTGTCAGCTGAGTTTTTCGCATTTTCCGTTCTGCCTTTCGTCTATCCTGTTTCCCAATACGTAGTTCTTCCGTATACCAGTCGATTTTCGGTCTGAGTATAATCGATTTTGTCTGTGCTGGTGCATGTTTATCAATGATCGACGAAATCTCATAGTTATATGCTTCCACGAATTTGCAGTGTGCTAGATATCGAAAAGTCATTTCTTAGATTATCAATATTGATATTACGAAATATCCGAAAAGTGACCGTTTTGCGCGGGTTCCGTTTTTTCGGAATTGAAAATATTGCTAAATGATCACCTGCTAGATTTCCTTTCTCGTCGTATAAATGCCGATCTATAATTGACGGTTTCTCAGATGAAATCGAACTATTATCTCGTGTTATAAGAACGTCCAGGTTTGACCTTTGACGTGTGTTGGCCCAATAACGTGCTGCTTGAAACCTTGTTCGAAAAGTATATCGAGGAATTTTCTCGCATTTTGATCACTGGCATCATCAAGATGGAGGTTGATGTCACCTGTTATTACGATTTCTTCGGATACGGTTGTCATGTTTTGCAGAAGGAGTGTAAATTCTTCAAAGAAGACAGATGGTCGACAATTGTTTTTCTGGAAAGGGTCGGTCGATAAAGCACAAAAAGTCTGATGTTGTTGCTTTCTGTATTTATTAGGCATTCTGTAATTTCAAAATTTGTAAAGATGTACTTTTGTTTCTGTAATTCAACCTTTATATTTTGATTATATACTAATGCTACACCGCCACCAATTCGACCGTGACGTGACTGTATCCACGTGCACATGGAATCATTTCAGATATCCCCCGTTTTGTCTATCTCAGATCCTAACCATGTTTCTGTGATTGCAAGTAAGTCAACATGGTTAGATACTATAAAATCACTAATCGATGTTGTTTTGTTTTTTTTTTCTGATCTACAATTAAGTGTAAATAATTTTAAATGTTTGTCGATCATAGATTTCTGGATTCTAGCGAGGTTCGTCTTATCAGAGATATTTCACATTTTGGCGAAGGTGAACTTTAACGTACGGGGACTAGTCATTGCACAAATATTAAAAAAGGCGAAAGTAAATTTAAAAATGTAAACACTTCCAATTACAATGTTGTGAATCTTAAACTAAATAATTATATAGGCAAAATAGTTGAAAAATCTTCGTTCTGAGCGATATTTCCTTCGAAAATCGCTATGTCTCGTTTCGTCGCTTTCGTTTGTACGTATGACTTACGAAAGAGACGAACGAAAGACATTCGAGTTGTCCTTCTTAAATTTAAAAATAGATCAGTCATGCATTTCTCATTAAGCCATTTGTAAAATAAATGTGAAGAAGTCACACTACAAAGTTCAAGAAATAAAATTTAATTTGTGTTACATGCAGAACTTGAACCATATGAACAGTAAACATTCATAATACCTATTATATATTTTGAGCATTTTACAGGCGGGGGGGTCTTCATAAATAAGACATATGAATTTCTCTCATTTCATTGAATCAGATCTATTAAATATTTTCAAATACACATTTTGCAATGCTAATTGTGACAGTTTGATGAACAATCAGTTCATGTTGAGATTTTCTCTTGAACCATAGCCTACCTATATTTAAATTGATTAAACGCATTTTCCTATATTTTTACAGTGCCATATTCATTTCAAATTTGGCGGTGCAAAATTTGATATAAAAAGATTTATCTGGCCATCATCGTATGCTTTCTATTGGTTAGAACTACTTTCTGATCTCTTATATCTTTGATTTTATTATTACTTTTTTGCCGGGGGGGGGGGTCTCCTCTACGGTAAAGCATGACATATGGTTTACTCGTTCACTCGTTCAAACATATCTTGTATCTTGAATGGCGAATGATTTCGGCTTTTCCATCTTAAATTCTAGCATTTATTTCTCTCTCAGGTTCATTAATTATTTTTTTATAATATGCGTGACTTTGCAAACAATGGAGTGAACTTGTGTTGGTGTTGTCTGTTAGCTAGTTATGACATCCTGTTTTTTGGTGGGGTGGGGTTCAGAGACGGTGACACTTTTATGAAAAAGAGTGGATTTCAAATTTGACACGAGCATGAAAAATGTGGAAGTTCAAATTCATGTCATCGAAAGGGCGAATTTTTATTCGATTGCCTAAGACATGCAATGTTTTTCAGTAATTTAATAAAATTGGTCACTTTTAATTTGAAAAGACAGTATCAAGACTTTTATTTCAAATTAAAGCTATTGGTATATTCCCTTTGTAAAAAATGATATTTACATTACAAAATAATAAACAAAAATTCTGCAAAAAAAAAAAAAAAAAACACAGAAAAATTAAAAAAAAAATAAAAATAAAAAGTGAAAACGTCGTCCGAGATCCGCTTAAAAGATATGTTGATATGCTAATCTCCGCTTCATACATTTTAGTTTCTGGAAATAAATAATTCTTCTTGTTAAGTCTCCCAAACGAAGTTGGGAGACTTATTGTTTTTGTTGCGTTTCTTATTATTATTATTCCGCTTTCTTTCTTTATTCTCGTCCGGATGAACTTTTCCGAACAAGATCTCAGAGACCATTTGACATAGAACTTTGAAACTTTGTAGGATGTTGGCCTCATATATCTAGTTGTGCCTAAAACAAAAATTTTTGAAAAGGGGGTTTATTAAGGGTACATTTGGGGGGCTCAAAAAGGGGAGGGGTCTGCAATGTTAACCCTATGGGAAAATTAAATTTAGGATATTTCTCACTGCATCTCAAAAAGTTTTAATACTAGCTTCATGAAACTCCATAGTAAAGGTGTTTTTGATGTAAGAAAGGGTTCTACAGCATTTGAACTTTCAAAATAATTTCGGTTGTCATGGAAACCAAACAAAAAATGGATTTTTTTAGAAAATAGTAGTTTATGCTAATGATTATATTATGATCACAGCAATACATATCACATGTTATAAGGGGAACCCCTGCCCAAATTTTCTTTTGAAAGAGGTCTGAAATTGGGTTAAATGGACAAAAGAGCATTTTGTTGCCATGGAAACAAAACTTGAAACTAATTTTTTTTGGAAAAACCAGGTTTTCTGACAAAAAAGAAGGAATTTTGAGAAATATGTATTACATAGCTTATAAGGGAAACCCCTGCCCAAATTTTTTTGGAAAGGGTCTGAAATTGGGTGAAATGGACAAAAGAGCATACATTGTAAGGAAACAAAACCATAAACATATTTTTTGTAGAAAAATTGAGTTTTCTGATTAAAAAGAGAAATTTTGAGAAATATGTATTACATAGGTTATAAGGAGAACCCCTGCCCAAAGTTTCTTTGGAAAGACGTCTGAAATAGGGTGTAATGGACAAAAGAGCATTTGGTTGTCATGGAAACAAAAGCTGAAACTTATTTTTTTTTAAAAATCATGTTTTCTGATAAAAAGAAGGAATTTTGAGAAATATGTATTACATAGCTTTATATAAGGGAACCCCTGCCCAAATTTTTTGGAAAGGGTCAGAAAATGGGTGAAATGAACAAAAGAGGACTTTGTTGCCATGGAAACAAAACCAGAAACGTATTTTTTGGTTGAAAAATTGAGTTTTACTGATAAAAAAGGGAAATTTTGAGAAATATGTATTCAATAGGTTATAAGGGGAACCCCTGCACAAATTTTCTTTTGAAAGAGGTCTGAAATAGGGTGTAATGGACAAAAGAGCATTTGGTTGCCATGGAAACAAAAGCTGAAATGTATTTTTTTAGTTTAGAAATTGAGTTTTGTGATAAAAAATAGGAATTTTGAGAAGTATGAATTACATAGGTTATAAGGGTCACCCCTGCCTAATTTTTTTTCTTAGGGAGTCTCGTAATGCCTTGAAATCCGATATGGGAGTTCGTTTGGGAGACTTTTGTGTTTCGCTTGCGAACACAGTTACAATGTACCACTTGTTTTATTCTTGTCATTTTCCGTGTGCACGGATTACTCGTTATCGACAGGTCAATTAGATTGCAATGAATTGTGAACTGGTTTGTAATAATATCGTACGGGGCAGTTATTTGTTGATGATACTTTATAGTGCATAGAGAAACAAATTATTATTATAAATGCATTGTTTTTAAAAAGTGCTATACCATGCGCTCTTAAAGTATCCATATGATCCGTGATTGAAGCAAGTTTTATCCGCTCTAGTTTAAGGTCGACATAAAAAGTTTTTTTTTTTTCAGTTTTGGCGTTTCCGGTACGATTTATTCATTTCAATCTCCATTCCTTAATACTTATTGTACAGGATTTTGCTATGTTGATCTTCGTAGTATATCAATAGTTGAAAACGTTTTAATTGACAATGTTTGGTGATTTCACCGGCTTGGCAAGCTACCAGTACAAGGATGCACTCGCACGGTTATAGACTTTACAAGATTTTATTTCTTTGTGAAAAATGTCTAATATTACCTTTGTTTAAGGTGATGATGATGATTTAATAAGCTTGACAAACACATGCATTTAATCGTTGTCTTAGAAATAATCTAAAAATAATATTGGAAATGAATTACATGATATCCCCAGTTAATGGCCCCCTTAGTGTCATTTAGGCTGTGGTTCGTCGTTAAAATTTTCTATCGTCGGGTTACGTCGAGTTTCGTCAGAATGTGAAATATCTCCATCAAGACGTCGTGAATAAACAACTTTTGGAGGTCTGTTTTGTTTTATTGTTGGAATGATAGACGGAAGGCTAAAGGATTCATATGATGTTTCAATTCGAATCTCTGTTAAGTTAATAAAATTCGCCTCAAATTGCTTTTCGACGCGTGATATGTCTCTCATATACTCTGGAGTTATTTTGGTACGTATATGTCTATGGAAATTTCTACCCGCTTTAGTTCCGCGTCTAGTTCGTTTAGTAAATTGAATGTAATTAGAATGTAATCCCATAGCGGTCCAAAAGATCGTGATGTCGACCGTAAAACTTCTGTAGTGATGACTTCAAGTTATTGGTAACATAAGCTTGCTTAAGTACCCTATTTATAAGCAACCGAGCTCTATCAAGGTAGTCAAAGAACACAGTGGCCCATGAGTAGCGAAGGAGTTGGGAGATGTGAATTTTACATACTGGCGCTTTTGGAATGTTGCTACAAAAAAGGAAAAGTTGACTATTCTTTCCTTTTCAAGATATTGGTTTCTAATATTTTGGTTAAATTTATATGTTTATTATACTATACGGGAGAGAGAAAGGGTAACCATAAACCGATTGAACCTATCGTTAGCTTTTGCTAGTACCGGAATGAAGAATTACGATATCCTGAGTAATCTGGTACAATTTTCGGTCCCATGGTGGGTCAGAGTAGACATGTCTCACCGTAAGAGTAACAATTCTGGCAAAGTTGTGTTGCTGATACAGTCAGACATGTCTACTCTGACCAACCATTGGACCGAAATGTATCTTTGGGATAAATAATATTTCGGGTTTGATATTGGGGAGGCATACTCGTGTGTCGGAATATACAGAATTTCATTTATTTATTCAAATCATCATAAATTTCACCTTACTTTTCCAGTGGCAGTCAGAATTTCCGTCCTATGGCCCTTTCCATTCCCAAAAGTGATTATTTATTTAAAAACTTGTTCCTGTATTGATATATATAAAATGATGCTGAGTAGACGTTAAACCATAGTCAGTCAATCAATAAATCAATCGAGATAGGAGCTCTTTTGTGTTTCATGACGTATACCGGGGGAAAACTGGTACCAGACTGCATTCGCTCATTATGGGTATTATCCTTCATAAAAAGAGCATCGTATCGATTAACCCAAAAGATATTAATTAAGAGAGTATGAGCGTCAGATTTCAGAAGCATTCGATATCATTGGGTTTTATCCACTCAAACAGGGTTAAATTTTTGTCTCGCCCGCGACGAAAGTCGCAGAAAGCGAGACATATGCGTACAAAGTATGACGGCGACGGCGACGGCGTAAACTTCGATGTTAAGTTTTTGTGATTAGGTCAGTTTCTCAGCAACTACAAATGGTATGTCAATGATATTTGGTAAATGTGTTGGTCTTGGGTAGTGCATGAAAGTCTGTCATATGGCTTTAGTCCTTGACCTCAATTTCACGGTCTAGTGAGCATGTTAAGTTTTTGTGATTAGGTCAGTTTCTCAGCAACTACAAATGGTAGGTCAATGATATTTGGTATATGGGTTGGTCTTGGGTAGTACATGACAGTCTGTTATATGGCTTTTATCCCTGACCTCAATTTCATGGTCTAGTGAGCATGTTAAGTTTTTGTGATTAGGTCAGTTTCTCAGTAACTACAAGTGTTAGATCAATGATACTTAGTATATATATGTTGGTCTTGGGTAGTACATGACAGTCTGTCATATGGCTTTTGTCCTTGACCTAAATTTCATGGTCCAATGAACATGTTAAGTTTTTATGCTTAGTTTAGAATCTCAGTAACTATAATTGATAGGTCAATGATATTTGGTATATAGGTTGGTCTTGGGTAGTACATGACAGTCTGCTATATGGCTTTTGTCTGTGACCCCAATTTCACGGTCCAATGAACATGTTAAGTTTTTCTGCTTAGTTTAGTTTCTCAGTAACTATATGTGGTAGGTCAATGATATATGGTATGTAGGTTGGTCTTCGGTAGTACGTGACAGTTTGTCATATGGCTTTTGTGCTTGACCTCAATTTCACGGTCTAGTGAGCATGTTAAGTTTTTATGATAAGGTCATTTTCTCAGTAACTATAAGTGGTAGGTCAATGATACTTGGTAGATAGGCTGGTCTTAAGAAATGCATGACAGTCTGCCTATGGCTTTTGTCTGTGACCCCAATTTCACGGTCCAATGAACATGTTAAGTTTTTGTGCTTAGTCTAGTTTCCCAGCAACTGTAAGTGGTAGGTCAATGATATATGGTATGTAGGTTGGTTTTAGGTAGGATGTAACAGTCTGTCATATGGGTTTTGTCTTTGACCTCAATTTCATGATCAAGCGAGCATGTACTTTTTTATGATTAGGCCATTTTCTCTGTAACTATAAGTGGTAGGTGAATGAAATTTTGTATAGATGTTGGTTTTGAGTAGTACATGACATCTGCTATATAGATTTTGTCTTTGACCTCAATTTCACGGTCCAGTGATCATGTTAAGTTTCCCAGTATCTATTAATGTAAGGTCAATAATATTTGGTACATTGGTTTGTCTTAAGTGGAAGGTGACAACCTGCTATTTTGTTTTAGTCCTTGACCTTATTTTCATGGTCTAGTGAACATGTTTGGTTTCTCAGTATCTATTAGTGGCATGTCACTGATATTTGGCATTTTGGTTTTAGGTGATACATGATAGTCTGCCATATATTGCTTTTGTCAGTTAATCTAATTTCACAGTCTAGCGAACGTGTTAAGTTTTCTGATTTAGGCAGTTTAAGTTTTCACGTCAATTTTGTGACCAAGTAGGGACGGGCGAGACATCTATTTGGGTCCACACTTGTTTTGTACATGGATCATATTTTCTTGGTCATAGGTCACTTTAACATGCATAAAATAGACAATATGGAAAATTTTATCAACTTCAAATTATATTTTTATAATATTTTAAGGTATAGCAACAGCTAATGGAAAATGAAGAGAACAGTTTTCCGGAAAAAAATTGACGTCTTATATCTCAATTATTCTTACATGGATTTTCAAAATTTTGCTGATGTTCTATCAGCAAAGTTTTTCAAAGCAAAAGGTCAGAATTTTTATTTCTGACACTCGTACTACCTTAAAGTATAGCTTATCGACCGTTCTTTGTATCACTAAAATGTCACGAGTGCCGGACAAAGCATAAGTTTTAAACGAGTTGTGGAACTTGTTCCGCATATACGAGTTTAATTCACTGCGTTTGTCTACAGGAGTGACATTTTATTGATATTCATGACGGTCAATTAGTTATGCTTTTATTCTATAAAAACCGCTAGTAGTCTCTTGTGATTTCATGTTTTTGTCCGTATATTTACTTCTTTCAGTTTCATTTGACTCAGTCCTGTTGCCAACTGAATTTTACTGTTGTTACGATTGTTTTATCACATTGGCTTAGGGGCCCGATAAAACTAGTTTAACCCCGCCGGAGCAGGTTTGCGCCTGTACTAAGTCAGGAAATTGATTAAGCCTTTGTGTATCTTGTCAGTCTTCTAGTTAGTTTACTTTATGTCTATAGGAGTCTATGATGGTGTTTATTTCGCCGACTTTATTATTCTTTATTAAAGGGCAGACTCCCACCTGACGTTGGGTGTGGAGTTTCCTCACCGTTCATTGAAGATCTTATGGTGGCTCTGAGTTGTTATTACTCCCCTTTGTGTCGTTGTCTCTTTGAGATATTCCCCGTTTCCCTTCATTTTCTATGTTTGTAACATGCGAATCTGATTGGATAGCATCTGCTCAAACTTGCCTGGTTCCAGTGCCCATATGACGCTATCGAAAGCATCGTCATTTGTTTATGACGTTACCCATCAGTACTTTAGCCATCTGTTTGGAAGCAAAGCGATTAAAAGGCCTTTATTTACACCAATGACAATGTAATATTTATTTAAGTGAAAAAGCTCTGAAGATCATCGCTTTCTATATAACAGTTTTCTTTTACCTGTAATTTTTAGAGATTTTAAAGTTTATTTTTTATTATTGGGGAAGATACTAATCTTTTTGCACCTTTGCACCGCTATGCTGATTGAATTTGAGATTTGACACTTTTCTGGTAGTGTTCCTACATTTTTCTTGTCGTTTTAATGCCTTGTGTTACTTTTATATACATGTATATAGACTTTGGTTCTCAGTATTGGAATATTTCTTAACTGTGTTCAGGTCCAAGATAGTATCTTGTACATATCTACACATATCTTGTAAAAAAGACGAAAAACCTTTTTAATTTCACCAGTGAAAAAGACGAAAAGTCTAACACTCGTGAAATTGTTCTTAAAGACATAAACCAATCAACAAACTAATATCAATATTAAACAGAGCCGCGTTTGAAGTAGAAGGTAAAAATACAAAAAAGTTTTAGGTCAAAGACGTCGTGTAACATTGTACTACAAAAAATTATTTTGAATATTACTAAAATGAGGGTAATAACAAAATGACAGAAAAGAATTATTAAGAGCCGAAGCCCATGCGACAAAAAGTCAAATCTCGTGGAAACCAACGAAAAAAAAATTGTCGACAGCAATGGTCCTGACTTGGAAGACATTTTAAAAGAAAAGATGGGTAAAACCGGTTTTATGGCATGCCAAAGCTCCCCTTTTATGCGGTAGTGTCAGGTAGCAACTCAACAGCAATTGCCACTTAAGGTAGTAGAAAGTTAAAGAAATGATCAGTTAAAAAAAGTATCTTGAATCACAGTTCGAATCCAAACTTCAAATTTTTCCCCAAGGGACCGTTATCTATAAAAGACCTCTTTTAATGATCGTATGGAACATAATTGTTTGAAGCCTTGATTAATAAGGCGGTCTAATGGGAAAGTCTGTATAATTTGTGCTAGCTCTCGCGTATCGAATCAAAGTTTTCACAGTTGTAAACAACAGTGAAACATACACTCCATAAGCAGGAGAAGCCGTATAATACTGTCCATGTTAAGGAAATTGATAATTTTGAAATTAAAATCGTCCCTATTGTCATAATAATTGAATATCGAAATAACTGTAGATTATGTTGAACTTCTGTCTCTTCAGTGCAAATCGAAGCAAAACTTTTGAAAAACCACACACTAAAAATGTATAATGCTGTTGGAGAACAAATAACCAATAGAATCGAAATGGAAAGCCAAAATCAGATTAATCAAAAATGTAAAATAAAGATATCCCTTAAATTGGGGATTGTTCAATAACAGAACATCAGCATTATAACCAACACTGCAATTATCGGACTTGTGAAGTTTTTATCTCATAAACGTATCGTATATCTCAAACATGTTGCATTGCAAGAAAAGGTTTGTTTGGAAATTAAGGTAGATCGACACTAATACACGGCGCATTCGATTGGCGCATTTACTAAACACGAGCCGAATGCGGAATTGACTTGATTTTCTAGACGGAATATTCCTTATTTGGCCCTTTTTTCCGTAAATCGTGTCTATTTCGTTAACTACATGTCAAACGGTGAAATAAAGATTTTTTAAGCTCAAAATATAGCTGAAGTGTATATCTCTGAAATATCAAGAAATAAAAAAAAATATCTGATATTTATTTCATATGAAAGTTAAACAATAAGCATGTTCTCACAGTTCCCTATATAATCTTTGTAAACATTGCTGAAAAATATTGAATTTTGCCTGATTTTCTAAGCCTGATAACAGAAAAAGATGATCGGTGACATATCATTTTTATTTTTATTTTTGAACAAATGGATTAAGATCTACAAAATATCTAAAATAAAAATAATCTGTCTGATATTTTTATTAGGCTCGAACTACCTTAAAACTTTTATCGACAAACTATGGATTTTCCATAATACTTTTGTCTTGCCATAGGTTTGAAAGGCTGTCATGAATGAACAATTATACCCTCATCTTATACAGAAAGTTTGTTAGCTTGACACGGGATATGAGAACGTATCCCCGTGGTAGCAAAATCACAATTATTTTTAAAAGCGTCTTCCAGAGAAACATTGTACCACCTTTAGCAGAATATAATAGTTATTCGGGTTTCACAAGGGATGGCTCATAATCGTATTTATTCTATTTTTAGCCCCCTTCTAATTGAAGACTCTCTCTAAATTTTGTTTAATTTATCTTTCATTTTTTAATAAAGCCCCCATTTTTGCCCCATATGTGTGACTTTTGCTTACTATATTCCCTTCCTGTGCCATATACATACCTTTTGCCTTACAGCTCTGGACAAAAAAAAAACACAGACAGAGAAATTGATCCCTTATCTCCTCTGTAAATTCCCGAATAATACCCTCGTCTTACAGAAGGTTTCAAAGGCACTTTTATGCTATTTGATTTGATATTATTAAAGATTTATTAAAAACGCATACTTGGTTAGTGATAAAAAAACATCTGATTCAAGAAGATTGAAAAAGAATATCATATGCATTATGGGATGAAATTTGATAGCAAATATTATTCAACTGAGAAGTAACTTTTTGATATATCGAAAGTCCTGTGTGATACTTTTATCACATTAGCTTCTTCTTCATATTATAATATACTAGACTATAAGTGAAAATAGATATTCTAATCCTACTTCTCGTGAAAATAAAAAAATAATTTTGATTGAAGAATCATTTTTTTTTGTTGGAAATGGAAATAAATAATCTTAACATGATCGATGATATCAGTGAGTTATTTGAAAAACAGTAATTTACCCTATGTTCTTATTTTAGAAAAAGCGGTAATGTTGTTTTTTACGGACTTATCGAACAAAATTTTGAATTTCATACCCTGCTAATGACTCAGGCCAGGTTTGGTGACAATTTGACCAGCAGTTTCAGAGGAATACAATTTTGAGTTGTTGACGGACGACAGATTCATAGTGATAGCAAATGTCCACATGGCCTTTAATCCAGATGAACTAAATAGAGGTACTCAAGGCTTTGTACTAGATCCTCTGCTTCCTCATAATTATATTACGACATTTTTTCTTCCATTGATAAAAGTAATCTGTACTATTACATGTATGCAGATGACAAAAAAAAACAAAACAAAAAACTCTAATTTAAGATACTTTTTACCTAGTACTGGGATGCGCATTTCTTTTTATTATTGTCTATGACTTTGCAATAGCTGTTGACACTACCGACAAAGGTCAAGGTCACAGCTTCTAAAAATAGAACAAAACATCATTAAAATCAAGCAATAAAGCCTAAAATCACATGTTTGGTATTATTTGATACCAAAAATAGCTTAAAAAAGTTATTGTTCATATAAACGTACTCTCTATATTACTAGTAATATGTTCAATTCATTTGATAGTTCTAATTATATACTCCCTTTTTCGGGTGCCATTAACTTAGAAATTAGATATAATGAAAGGAAGGTGGTAAATTTAATTTGAAGAAGTATTCAATATTTCTAAAAGACTTCTGCAATGTCCATTTAAAATAAAATCTTAGATGAAAAAAAGCATATGTGTATTCTCATTTTTTGTAAATTTCCTGAAACTCAAAGATTATGAATTGCCTAGATAATAAGGGGAACCCCTGCCCATTTTTTTTTTTTTTGAATGGTGGTCTGAAATGGGTTGTAATAGATAGTGGAGTTTTCAGTTGCCATAGAAACCAAACCAGAAAAACTGAATCTTTGAAAAAAATGTTTTCCATTACATATTTTTCTTTACAATTTCAGAAATATGTATAAACTAGATTATAAGGGGAACCCCTGACATTTTTTTTTGAAAGGGGGGATTTTGAATGCTTTGATTTCAGCAATACATATTACCTGGATTATAAGCTGAACTCCTGCCCAAATTGTTTTGAAGGGCGGTCTGAAATTGGTTGTAATGGATAGTGAAGCTAATTGCCGTGGAAATCACTGAATCTGTTACCCAATTGGAATCATACTTGGTGACAACTGTCCATAGTTGGTCGACATTGAAGAATGTGTCTGGTAAGTCCACATCTATTTCAAGATGGATACCAGCGGGGGACATAGCTTACTATTGGATCCTATTGGGAAAACACGTTCAAAGACCTTCTTCTCGGAAACTACTTGGTCAGTTGAAATCAAACTTGGTCACAATAAGGGGTCTTCTTTAAAATATGTCTGCCAAGTCTGCACCTCATTCAGATGGCCACCAGCGGGGAAAATATTTTAACATTTGACCCTATGGCAAAACATGCTCAAAGATCTCCTTTGAAACTTCTAGAAAAAATGAGACATTTTAACATGGAGGTAATTTGGGCTGCAGTTTATGTCAGTCATGGAGGAGGTGAGCTATATAGGCTCTCGAGAGCCTCTAGTTTGTATGTTTAAAATACCATAGGGAAACGAGATAGAGAAAGTCCGGCTTTCACGAGTTCCTATCATTGTCTACGTTTGTCTTTCCTTTTTATTTTTTTCTTGTGCAGTTCCCCGTTGGATTGTGGGATGTGATTGTAGTTTTCGGTTATTCTAAGTTTTTCCTGTTTTCCTGTCTGTATTAATGTATATAACTTTTTACCGGCACAGTCGGTATTATGCTCGCTTTGTAACCTTTGAACTCTACGATGCTGAAACCTTGGAAACAGAGTCCCATGACCGAATATCTTCACTCTGATTGGTTAAAAAGGTTTTAAAGTACAATAAATTGAGGTTCCTGAAGAGGTGATGTTGTCGTACGATGTATATATAAGTTTAATTCTTCGACGTACCGGAAATAATCGATGTACGAGGAATAATAACTGCAGAATAAATGAGTAAATAAAATACAATTATCGATAAAAGTGCCCATGGTCAAACTACATTCATTCATCAGTTTCCAACAGACTGTCAGGTAATGTGGGTCAATTGAATAAAAATAATTGATGGTGTATTTTTCCACATTTTTTTTCATGTACGAACCTACTATAGACATGATTAAGAATATGAATACTGTAAAACTATTTAAAATTTGTTGTGAAATATTAAGAATATCAGGAAAGCAATTAAAGTGTGTGTGATAAATAGAAAGCTCGATCTTGATACACAAAAATGTACACATCTTGTATATTGTCTTCATCGGGTATATATAAATAGATTATTAGAAGAGCCCGGACTATTGTCATTGTAGTAATATTCTGCTTTCCAAATTCTTAGAATTTTAAAACATAAAGCACAAGGACTGACTAACTTGATTGCAGTGTGGAGTTGGTAAAACAATTCCCCGTGGTAGAGATGTATGCTCTTTATTTTTCTTAGATATGGTGTACTTGTACCCGAGATAATATCTCATGTGTACACTTTGTTCAATTACTATTATCTAAATTTATGTAAATTCTAAAACCTTAGGATTAATCCCTTCATCGTAGTTTTGTCCCTAGCTATATTTGATATTACTGATTGTTCGGATTTCGTTTGGTTTTATGCATTTTAAACATTTTTGAAATTATGGATTTCCAGAGTTTTGGGTTCTAGTGCTGCTGATGAGGAATTTATTTCCGAAATGGTCATACAGCTCATTAAAATTATTGCAGTTGGGGTTAACATATGTTTTATGGTCTCATGTTCATTTACTCCATATCCTTTCGTAAAATATTTGATATAAATAGTAAAAAGAAGGGAAACGGGGAATGTGTCAAAGAGACAACGACCCAAAGGGGAGTAATAACAACTCAAAGCCACCATAAGATCTTCAATGAACGGTTAGAAAACCCCACACCCAACGGCAGGTCGGAGTCGGCCCCTGAACAAAGTGCAATCAAGTCCAGCGAAATAAACATCATCCTAGACTCCTACAGACATAACGTAAACTAACTAGAAAAAGGAAAAGACACACAAAGGCTTACTAAATTCCTGACTTAGGACAGGAGCAAACCTGCTGCGGCGGGGTTAAACTAGTTTTATTGGATCCAAACCTTCCCACTACAGCCAATGTGATAAATAAAAAAACAATCGTAACAACAATTCAGTTGGCAACAGGACTGAGTCAATTGTGAAAAATGAAACTGAAAGAACTAAATATACGGACAAAAACATGAAATCACAAGAGACTACTATGCCAGCTCCAGACCCATCACCAACTGACAAAGCAAGTTATGTACCCTCAGTATACAGCTTCCTTTTTATCCCCGCACTTTCGAAGAAAGTTCGGGGATAATGTTATACCCTCCGTCTGTCCGTCCGTCCGTCCGTCCGTCACACTTTTCTTGTGACTCAAACTCCTCCTACATTTTTGGATTTAGGGATTTAATTTTGTTGTAGAACTGTTGCATATAGTGTGCAGATGCGCAATAAGCTTTCGGATTTTCGATATTGGTCTTGGTGCAAACAAGAGGCCCCATGATGTCAATTTTTACACATGTGGCATGTGACACAAACTCCTCCTACATTTATGGATTTAGGGATTTAATTTTGTTATAGAATTGTTGAATATAGTCTGTAGATGCGCAATAAGCTTTCGGATTTTTGATATTGGTCTTGGTGCAAACAAGAGGCCCCATGATGTCAATTTTAACAA
>MJUU01013372.1:4463-23202 GCA_002080025.1 Modiolus philippinarum | reverse complement strand
TTTTTGGTGTGTTTCGAAGTTCTAAGATTAAAATGTTATGAAGCAAAATAACTTTTCATTTTGTCATTAATTCGTGACTCTGGAACCTTTGGCAGTAAGAGGGAGAGGGGGTGTCAGATATAAATATTCCGACTCCGACTGCCAAACGTTCTACCACAACTATAAGACAATAAATTGAGAAGATATTTTTAAACATCTAAAAGGAATCGTAGTTTTCACGTCGTAGCATTGGCTGTAATTTAGATCGATTGGTGGTCTGGTGGCTGTGCAAGAGTCTAATTTGGAATTATACATAATTACTGAAAATTTCAGTTAATATTTATAACAACTAGCATGTTTAGAAATTATATATAATTACTAAAATTTTCAGGAATTATGTACAATAACTGAAATGTTACTAAATACGCATTTTTAAACTCTTTTAATTAATTTGATAAGAATAGAAAGGAACTTAGTCCAAAGTTACTGAAAAGGAGTAGTGACTCTAAGGCTCCAAAATGGCCTCATCTCAGAATCCATTCATTTGTGCTTGAAACACAGCTTATGATGCCTATTTTAAAGAATGTCAACTAAACGTTTGATAGTCCATGTCTATTTCAAAAATTGGGCACCAGAAGAAACAGTGTCAATATCACTAAAATCACTGTATTCCGCTAAAACCGAATTTTGTAAAGAAATGGCATAGCATTTTGAACTAAGTAATTAAACAAAAGATTGTCGAAAGCTTTTATCATTCCTGATTTGTTTTTATGCCCCCGCCGTTCGGCGAAATGGGCTTTAAATTCAGTTTTAACCGCTGTCCGTCCATCTATCCTTAAATACGTACGTCCGAAATTTTTGTCAAAGATTTCTCAGCTTGTGTATGCAGGAATGATTTGATATTTGCTCTGAAGCTTTGCTATGACGAGTTTTACCGTGTCTCGCCTTTGCAAGTCAATCACTCACCTGTTTCCTGTTTGCCGATATATCTGCATGACGGGGCATACGAGTCCCATTCACATTTTCTTTTGTTATTAAATCAGCCAATTTTAACCAATCTTTAGACATTAATATTACAAATGTGTTCCATTAGAGACTCAGGAGAGTAACAAACTCTCGGCTTTGATTCTGAGCTTGACCTCTTTTTGTGCTGCTACGAATCTCAGTTTATGACCAACATCAGCAAAGACCCATATAAACAGCATTTGATTGAAAAGTTTTACAACACTTTCCGATATTTGGACGATATTTTAACTTTAAAAAATGACGACTTCAGTACGTATTATAAGGAACTTAAAATAAAGAACTAAAGAACTTACTTTGAATAAAGCCAATTCTGATAATCATCTTTGTCCGTTCTTAGACATCAATTTTGATATAACGAATGGTAAATTAGATACTAAAATTTATGATAAAAGGGACGGTTTTTCTTTTCCCATAGTTAATTATCCATTTCTGGATGGCAATGTTCCATTAGCGCCATCATATAGTGTTTACATATCTCAACTTGTTCGATTTCCTCGAGTATGTAATAACGTTTGCAATTTTAATGAACGGAATCTTTTCATAACTGAAAAACTATTTCATCAGGGTTTTCTTCATCACAAACTAGTTAAAACCTTTACTAAATTTTATCAACGATATAAAGACTTAGTTCATAAATACACATCTAATCAAGGCTAGTATTTCCCATCCCTTATTTTACGGTAATGTTTTACATAAGAGTAAAAAATACTTAAACTGGCCTAAAAAACCTTTAAATCGTCTAATTCGTAAGGGTTATAATTACGGTATTGTCGTCAAGTCATTACGCATGGCCATCTTTAGTATTAACATTGATTTTTTGATAGGGTCTTTGCATTTTAACTAAACACATTCTAAATTTCTAAAATCTGTATTGCATGGACACGGGGTATGTATTCCGGTATATGTATGAAATCATTATCCTAAACTCCTCACAGGAAGGGATCTTGATGGAAGCTGTATACGGAGGGTACATAACTTAATTTGTCAGTTGGTAATGGGTCTGGAGGCATGTCAGTTAACTGCAAGTAGTCTTTTGTGATTTCATGTTTATGTCCGTATATTTAGTTCTTTCAGTTTCATTTTTTACAATTGACTCAGTCCTGTTGCCAACTGAATTTTACTGTTGTTACGATTGTTTTTTTGATTTATCACATTGGCTGTAGGGGGGAGGTTTGGGCCCAATAAAACTAGTTTAACACCGCCGCAGCAGGTTTGCGCCTGTCCTAAGTCTGGAAATTAATTAACCCTTTGTGTGTCTTGTCTTTTTTCTAGTTAGTTTACTTTATGTCTATTGGAGTCTAGGATGATGTTTATTTCGCTGAACTTGATTACTCTTTATTCAGGGGCCGACTCCGACCTACCGTTGGGTGTGGGGTTTTCTCACCGTTCATTGAAGATCTTATGGTGGCTGTGAGTTGTTATTACTTCCCTTTGGGTCGTTGTCTCTTTGACACATTCCCTGTTTCCCTTCTTTTTTCTATGTATCGCTTACCAGTAGCCAACTTGAATAAGATACAAATCTATACCATAAAATTGAGGATACTGATATAAAGTATGGTGAAAAGGGTCCCTTGGGGCAGGCCCAACAGGCTGGCAATGTTTAAATGAGAGCATGATGTGACCATGTCGTTTAGATATTGGACAAATATTGTTTGTGAAAACGGATCTTCAGATACAAAGTACTTGCAAAAGCTCTGGCCCCTAACAATACAGATACATTAGGGAAATAGAGGGTTTCATGATGTAAAAGCGTCCCTCGGTTGTTTGTTTTACAACATATTTATTTAGATCTTGTCTCGTTTACAAGTACTTCATACCCCTTTATTTTTCTTTCAAAGTATAGTGAACTATATTTTAAGATGAGGAGCACAAAAGTGTAGCAACAATAGCAAAGCTCTTTATCTTTATATATACTTATAAAAATAGTATTTCATTTGTATTTTCAGAAGTTCAAAAGTAAATTACATCATAAACTGTACTTGTTCAAAAGCATGTCAGTTAAGTGTCTATGTTGTAAGTTCCCTCATATGTATTATGAATAATACATATCTGTATTGTAATTGTTATAGTAAACAAGGTGCCCCGTTCTTCGGGAGATGTCAACAGGGAATTTGATGGTAAAGTTCCTGCCTTGTCATTGGATTTCACAGTATTTTCCTGGACAAGGCGAGGACAATTGGCACATTTCCTGGCGTCGCACTTTTGAATTTTTGAAAAACCACTATTACCATTGAATACCAAGAAGCTGTAGTGTATCTAGATTTTTGTATTGATTGACAAATTTAAGATATCTTTAAAGGTGTAAGCCTTACTTGAGATTTAGTGCCGATGGAGCGATAGAGTGTGAAGGGGCAATCGTGGATTTGATTGAAAGTTGTCTCAAATTGTATCTACGTTGTATGATGAGCTTCCAAAATATTTTTTCTAACACGACACTGCAAACCCAAGTAAACGGTCATTGCTAATGTCTTCTGTAACTTGTAAAAAAACTTAATTACCACAATTACGGGGAATTGTTTTAACAACTCCACACTGCAGTTGTGATTAACAGGAAACATCCAATATTGCCGGAAATCACAATTAACCTAGCCCAGTCCTTAAATGAAATTTCTAAATTGTTATAACAAGTTGATAAGTTGTTATCACAAATTAGCCAAGTTGTTATCACACGTTATTAAATTAGATTATTATCACAAGTTAGTTAATCACACGTTAATAAATTATCACAAGTTAGCTAAGTTGTTATCACAAGTTAGCTAATAAGTTGTGTTATCACAAGTTAGCTAAGTTGTTATCACAAGTAAGCTAAGTTGTTATCACAAGTTAGCTTAGTTGTTATGACAAGTTAAAAATAAGACCTCCTATGATACTAACGGGCTTCCGTAGCATTAAATGGTTTTGAAGGATGTAAAACACACCCATGCTTATCAATTTTGCTGTTGATATGGGGGGGGGGGATTTAATAGGAAAAATAAAACTGACAACAAAAGTCCGAAGCAATTAGAGGTAGAGACCAGTAAGGAAAATCCGTAAGACGTAGGACAGTATCGAGAACACACAACCCAACACAGAACATTTTATGCAAGCCGTCATATTCCGGAATAAATATGGTGGGTTAAACCAGATTTAATTATGCATAAACCTCCCGTTTATATGAAAGGATAGAAGGATACATCAACAATAATTGACAGCTTTAACAAACAGAAACCCCATACTGCAATGCTTTTTAGAGGTTTAATATTTATCTCTGATTTAAGAGGCCCGTCATTGGTTTCTTGATTACCTGATTATCAGGGTATTATTTTAATGATTATTTGATTACGAGATCATTTATTTAATGATTATTTGATTATTAGCTTGCATTTTTATATATATTTCTATTACTAAGCCAAAAATTTATTGATTACCACGGTAAAATTTTACGATTGTTTTATTATCAAGACAAAAATTTAATGATTATTTGATTCCTACGACCCCCATGAGAACCCTCATTTAAAAGTCAAGATAACAGTAAACACCTACAATGGCCGAAAGTTACAATCAGATTCCACAATCCATAAGGGAACAAGACCAGAGACAAACACAAATTACGATAGGAACTCAGGATAACCGGCATTAGCAAAAAGCTAGTGGTAGGGTTAAACTGGTTTATTGGTACCCAAACCTCCCCTTTCTCTATCCCGTTTTCCTATAGTATTATAAACATACGAATAACACCCACTACAAGTAGACAACTAACTCTATAACAAGTATCTTGAAAAAAGAAAGAAACTTACGAAACGTAATTCAGTAAGATGGGTCAGAGATTGTTCCCCGCTAAACTGCCGGCTACCTCAAGGAACCTAGTCTGTTGGTAAAACAATGTCGCTATACGAAAGAAATATGAGAAAATGTGATGATGATATGGTAATTAAATTAGCAAAAAAGGTCAATGGAATTGAAATCACATACCATGCTTACCAGTTATGATTCTACACAATCACAGCCACGGCGACGTTCTAAAGATATTGATATTTGTTACGTGAGTGGTATTTAAACGTCCATCGTCACATTGTTGTTCCATTTTCTTTAATTTGTTTTTGTTTGTTTAATGATTTATTTGGATTACAAAAATTGACCACTGGCTTCTCAAAAATATAAATATTTTATATGTTTATTCGGCCTGTGGTTAGATGGCGGATGAAACTTTTTCCCGTCTGTCGGTAGATTTTTTAGTCTTACTGCCCCTAGTAAGCTGAGTTCTCGATCAACGGTTTAGATAATTCGAGAATAATATTAGGCCGGTAGAGAACAAATGTTTACAATTGTATATTGCGCATGTGTAGTGCCTAAATTCACAGTCACTTCGATGTTTTGTTGTTTAAGTAACAGAGGATGTTTTTCCCGTTTCAGAGCAATTTTTAGTCCGGTTTTTGATATTTGAACATTTACCTTAAGCTATACTATGGGTGATATGATATGGGACTCTGATTGGTAGTATTATAGAAGGGCGGAAGGACCTTTTACGGGACGCCGGGATCAGCCGGAATTCGAGATTAACGCTTAAAGGGATCCGGTTTTTCGGTCGTCATTTTGCAGAAATTGGGATTGAAAATTTCATTTTCTCGGGAATACGGGATTGGACAGTTATTTCCTCGATAACCAGGACCATATTCCTCTTACCCACCCTCATTACAAACAAGACGGGTAAAACATGAAGAAAATACCCAGCGTAGTACGAGTCGGGCAGTGACTACCCTGGCGCAAGTCTGTTTCGACTTTAATCTTGTTCACCAGCTGTGTCTCTGGACTTGCGTAGATCGAATATATATTGTTAAAATGGCTTACCTACTAGTACCACATCTTTCTGAATGCAGACATCAAACATGCAGTTATTGTCAAATATCAATTGGCTTTGTAAATAGTATTTACAGCAATTTTCCTACTACTGAATGCACTCACAATAGAAAATTTGGTAGCTCAATAGGTTTTTCAATCGAAATTTGACTTTCAAGGTAGAAAGGTCACATACCCATTCGTTGTATTTGTCCTGGATATGGGCCAGTTTACCTGGTGTCAATTTCAACAGGAAACAAGTCAAGTTCACCCAAACTTGCTTTTAATTGGAAACAGCAAATCAAGAATAAACATGCATTTTTTCATGTAATAAGGTTAAAAATCACACAATTGTACCATTACTGTTTAAACTAGTCTTTATATAAGTTTACCCCTTCTCTTTGTTTGTTCCAATACATAATAATAGTTCAAATGTACTTTATCTCTCAGGGTGAAATCAACATCAGGTAAATTGGCACACATCCAACTACATGTATGCATGGGCATTTGGTGACCTTTCTACCTTGAAGGCCAAACTGCTATTGAAGAATCTATTAAATTATCTGGAGAGCTACCAAAAATCCTATTGAAACTGCATTCAGTAATAGGAAACTTGCTGTAAAGCTGCAGAGGTTTACGCTATTTATAACCTGAGTAACCAATTTAAACACAATACTTGGTGACAAAAATCGAAATCGTTACCAAAGTATTTCTCGATTCCTTTTTCAAAGATGCCGTATAGTAGATTCTCATTACATCATGCATGGGTTCCATTATCACTGTGCTTAAACGGATGTGGGTAACTGTAGTTACCCACATCCCAATATGGACGGAACCCGCGTCGGTAGGATTTTTCTTTTTACCATTTCTCGATAAACACAAGATATCAATCAAATTAAATACATTAGACAGAGCTGGCTGTTACGATTATATCGTAGTATTTACATTCATTCAACCAAAGTTTAACTGTGACGTCACCATTATTATGTAGCTACGTAGTACGATAGTAAGAGCTACTAGTATACATCAATCTCAAAACAACAGAAACAAAATTCTGGAATACTCAAGAACGTGTTTATTTGAATTTCACAAACAGATCTATTTAGATATCTCCGCATATTTGCCCCAATTAAATATTTTTTTGTACGTTTAATTAAGGAGCAGGCCAACTCACCAAAAAATTTTCTGATTGGGGCAAGCATGCATAGATGTTCATTTTCAATGAATAACATTACTGTTTTACAATTTGTTGACGATATCTACCAAAGTTTACGAGTTTGAGAAGTGATTATGACGTCATCACTATTTATCTACGTCTGAAAACTTTTGTTTTTTATTGAACGTCATTATGGGCGCTGTGAAGGCAACAAATCATCATTATTTTAACAGTTTGATTTTTTGAATAATTTGGGACCGATTCGGACCTTACAGTCCCTACTCCTTTCGTTTCTGCAGATGGTTATTTCAACAACGTATGTGTTTTCAGTGTAAATAATATCAAAAGTTATTTAGTACGTGAAATTAAAATATAAAACACTTTCTTTCACCGGACCATCTTATTTAGTCTTACAAGGCAGTGATTTTCCTACTGTACAATTTGGGCCGAATACGGGTCCCAGTCCCAATGGCAAAAAGGCTCCTTTTTCCTAATCTACGCATAGAAATTCCCAATTGCAAATTAAAGGTAAAAACACTTCCTAACATAATACATTTTGATGTGTTTCTGTATATGGAATCAGTTCTGTTGTATTTTTATTGCTTATTGCTTGGTTAGTTTCAATTCTTATGTTTTATACTTAAGGGGGTAGACCTGGCGAAGCCTAAAATTTTCCACTCGTTTATTTTTTTTAATATTTTCAGTATTAAAACTACACATGTTCATGTCAACTTTAAGCAATTTTCAACAATTTCTACCACCCCGTTTTATGTCGAGCAGTCCTCAAAGATACACTGTTTCCTCATATTATTAGGTCCGTTCAGAACTTGATTGTGCTGTATAAAATAGGCTTTGATTAAATTTGTATTTGATTTAGAATTATTTCAAATGCAAAATTCTGTAGTTTAGACATGTGTGAAAGTAGGCATGAATAATGATAGTAAATTTAACTAGTTTTAACTGAAATACATGGTATTCTGAATAGTTTAGGCTGAAATTTTTACTCTATTTCGATCACTATTAAACACCTTTTGTAAAAAATTCTGTCGTTTAAAAACTGAAAATAGAAAGAAAACTAGTATTGTAAATGCAGTCATTTTTGAGGTAACTTTTGTAATTTCATTTTCCGGAATTTTTTACCGTTTCCAGGTTCTTCGTCATTGATTTAGGCACTCCACGATTCACCAGACAAACTGGAAACTTAAGCAAAATTTATTTTGTAGGATAACTTTTGGAAATAAATAAGCCCAAAGAGTTTTGACGTAGATTGTAATTAGATGGTATTTTAAGTGGATTAATGGTTGCGAATATGCAGTAAATTAGATGTACTTTTGGGATATATGTTTACGTAATGACTGATGTATTATACGTTTTGAATAAACATTTGCCAAACTTTTATTACCATCTTAAGTTACACGCCTTTGGGCCAAAACGGGCAAATTGCGATTAGATATCGAGCATGGTGGGAGCCCTCTGCCGTGACAGTCAAATCTCTACGCTTGGAAATTCAATAACTTATTAATTGTGATACGTATTCGTGGAGACACTATGCATAGATGAGTAAACACCGACTGAACAAATTTATCATCTCAGAATACAGCACCATCATGGACGTTTTAACGTTTACTCCAGTATTACTCAGCGATAGTAAAGGGAAATATATAAAACGAGTGTGCAATAATGATAAATTGAAAATCTATTCTTAACCTGGAAAAGACTCTTCAGACATTTTACAATGGTGCAAGAAAAATGTTCATAAATTAGTTAATCAATTCGAACGTGTTCATATATATCTTTGGATTGGGACATGCGACTTCACCAACAAACACGGACGTTTCATTGAAAGAAATAAGAACGATCCTTTGAAGAAAGTAAAGGAAAATTTAGAAACAATCAAAAACAAGTTTGTTGGTGTTAATGTGAGAATAACATTTTTTCACGTTCCATATTATTCTATCAGACTTTGGAATTCTCATAAAGGCCATCCGAGTCCAGACTCCTTTAAGGAAAACGATAAGAAGCTAAATGAATTAGTCGATTCTGTGAATGACTTTATAGATAGTCTAAATGAAGAACATGGTACATCGAGTAGTCCAAACTTCAACCTAGATCTCTTGCGAAGCCGCAAACCGAAAGACTGTGGTCAACGATATTCGCTCAACTTTAAATTGATCCCTGATGGAATACACCGTGGAAAGTTACTTGCTAAAGCTTGGCTGATTTCCATGATAAAACGCATTAACACAGACTGTAACTAATAAGGTCAAGAGTGTAGGCAGGGAATGCCCAGTCACACTCAACTGCCAGCTGTGTTATAAACTAAATTGAAAACTTCGAAATCAGTTCCTGTCAAGTACAAGACTCCTGTATGTGAAATATGTGAAATCATAGTACTGAATTTGGACTTTAAAATGTCATCAGGGTATTAAGTAACACTTACTTAAGTTAATAAGAACTAAGATAGTAAATTTACTTTAGGAGTAATATTTAGTCATTGCTAAGGTTAACATATATGAGCATAATTAGGTTAACTCAATTTGTATTTACACATATGCTATATAAGGGTTATGGTGTAGGCAGGGATTTGCCCAGTCACACAATATTCAACAGGTTAAATAGGGTACTGGTGTATGTGGTAAATGTAAATCAAACTAAATGGCAAACGCACAGAGTGAAAATTTTGAAGGTTCACAGGGTTGTGATGTTTATGAAAAACCAAGAAGAGAGATTTCACTAACCGAAAGGGGATTAAATTACCAGGTAGAGCAAAGGACACTCTCTGTAAAACGCTTAATGTCACAATGGCACCGAGAAGCCGAAAAGTTAAGCATAGTATTGTCAGACTCAAATGAAACTAATGTGATAACGGAACGTAGGGATGCTATTGTTAAGGCCATGAATGAACTCTGGGAGGAATATAATAGATTAAATACATTGTTAGGTACTGATAGGGAAAAATCGAGCATTGGCGAGATATATGAGTATATAGAACAAGAGCAACACAAATTGTTCGTAAGTACTGCTGACATTTTGAGAGAAATAAAAAGCAATTCTAGTGAAATATTCTCAAAAGCTCGTTCGAGACCTCCTTCACAACATTCATTACGCAAATCATCAGTAAAATCTTCTAGTTCAAGAAAACAAGAATTGGTAGAGAAGGCAGAAGCTTTAAGAATTAAACTGAAATATTTGGAGGTAGAGTCTCGAGCAAAACTAGAATATGAAAAAATAACGGCTCATAAGGAATTAGATATTACACATGCTACACTAGTTGCTCATGAAACATTTCAGGAAGAAGAAGAAACTAAGATTCTTGAAATCCCTAAATTAGCCCCACCGACAATAAATAAGACCGAATTAGTTGAAACCTATATCACTTCTCACACTCAAGATAATCTTACAAAACAAGAAACTGATCAGCAAGAATCAATTGTGAACATGAAGACTGAAACCTTTGAAAAAACGCCTAGCATAGTTAATACCACAATTGCTACAAGACAAGCTACTCAGTGTACGTCAACCTTTCCGCAACAGCCAACTCTAAACGATTCAAATAGCAAGACTACAAATTCTCTACTAAAAACGACAAATTTTACAAAGTCAAACTACACAAATACGATACCAATAACAGCAAGTATGACACAATCAAGCCATACTATTACAAAGTTAACACAAGGAAAACAGTCCATCTCTGCGCTCAAATTTGCAGATGTATGACCAACGGTATCAAATGAACAAAAACATAGCAAGCCTCTAGATCCTCTTGTTGCACCCTTTGAACTAACTAGAACAACAAATACGCCAACATACATGTATGCAAACCCGTCAGTATTATCAAACGTTCACATGGGTAATCACAATGTTAACCAACAAACAAGCGTAGAACATACAGTTGAGAACGGATTATCTGCGATAGCTCAGTCACTAGCTGATCAGGTAAATTTAGGGAACCTTCCTCCACCGGAACGACCAATTTTTAGTGGAGACCCCTTACTGTACGCTGGATGGAAGGCAGCATTCAAGACACTAATTGAACAGCGTCGAATTCCAAAAACTGAGCAAATCCATTACCTTAAGAAATATGTAAGTGGATCAGCCAAAGAGGCAGTAGAAAACTACTTTGTACTATCGAGTGACAATGCCTACGATGAGGCTAAGAAGCTTCTAGACGAATGTTTCGGAGATCCATTTGTCATTGGCAACGCATTCAGAGTTGGAGAAATGGCCAAAAATTGCACCTAGGGACGGGAAGGCTTAACTGATGTTCTCAGATTTCCTTAAACAATGCCATGCAGCTATGGTCAGTATCGGTACGCTTAGAATCTTGGATGATGACCGGGGGAACCGGAAACTCACGATGAAACTACCAGATTGGTTAGCTACAAGATGGAGTAGGATTGTCTACAGTTGGAAGCAAGATCATTTGGAATTTCCACCCTTTAAGGTGTTTATGGAATGTATCAGCAAAGAGGCTAAGATGGCGTCGGATCCAGTTACTGCGTTGAGAGGAATGGACCACAAACATGTCGGGTCAGTACAATCTTCAAATGGGAATGTCCAAAGTCGTTCATTTGCAGTAGATACTAAGGAACAGAAGGAACCTGAGGTTAAATGCGTTCTATGCGGCAAGGATCACTATCTGGACAAATGCAAATCCTTCCTAAAAAGGGAAATAAATGATAGAAAGTAGTTTGCAAGAAACAAAAAACTTTGTTTCGGATGCCTAAAGCCAGGTCACATATCCAAGAACTGTCGACGTAGAAAGAAATGTGACAAATGTTCAAAGCTACATCCTACTGTATTTCATGGGGATGTTGAGCATATTAAGCCAAGCCTAAGGAGTACACCTAAACGAAGACTACTTCTTCGACGTCTACAAACGAGGACCAAACCTTCCAGTCTATAATTTCGAATCTCAGCAACAGTAAGGCGCTATGGTACTACCTGTGTATTTATCTCATTGTAACAATCCGGATAATGAAAAATTTGTATACGCCATGTTGGATACACAGTCGGATACAAGCTTCATACTAGACGATACTTGTAAATCTCTAGGAATATCAGAAAGGGTTGTGACATTGAAACTGTCTACAATGTTGGCAGAGGATAAAACCGTATACAACACACGATTTAAAGGTTTAATGGTACGTGGTTATGACATTAATATTAGAATTTCTCTCCCTGATACATTTTCTAGGAACATCATCCCTGCAAATAGAGATCACATTCCGAAACCGGACATTGCCAAATCATGGGCACACCTTTCCGTCATAACTGACAAGTTATTGCCATTGAGAGATTGTGAAATTGGACTTTTAATTGGTTATAACTGTCCAAAAGCATTGATGCCCCGTGAATGTTTTGCGCCAGACGATGATCTCGATGGTCCTTATGCCCAAAGGACGGATCTTGGATGGGGTATTGTCGGAATAGTAGACACTGAGTATTCAGGCAGCGTAGGCGATAATATCGGAGTGAGTCACAGAACTTTGGTATGCGAAGTCATCAAAGCTAGTAACATCCTGTTGTGATCAATCTGATATTGAAAGTGTTGCGTTTGCGTTTAGAACCAAGATCAAAGTAGATCTTGATGACATCTCAAGGTTATTGGAACTAGATTTTAATGAGAAAACCGCTTGCGATGAGGTTGTGATTTCTCAAGAGGACAAACGATTTATGAAGCTAGTCGGAGAAGGTATCAAAAGGGACGATACAAATGGACACTATAATATGCCTTTGCCGTTCAAAGGGGAGTCACCTGTACTCCCAAATAATAAATTTGTCGCTCTGAAAAGACTTGAGAATCTTACGAAACGCTTCAAAACAGACAAGAAATATTACGAAATGTACAAGGACTTTGTTAATAACTTGTTACAACATGGTCATGCTGAAGTCGTACAAATGTCTCAGCCGGACTTAGGCAAGGAGTGGTACATACCACACCATGGAGTGTTTCACCCCAGGAAACCCGACAAGTTGAGAGTAGTATTCGATTGTAGTGCGAAATTTAAAGGACAAAGCCTTAATGAACATTTGCTACAAGGTCCTGACCTAACGAATGCTTTTGTTGGAGTCTTGTGTCGTTTTCGGAAGGAAAGAATTACGTTTACATGCATTATTGAGCAGATGTTCACCGTGACTATCTTCGTTTCCTATGGTGGAAGGGTGATGAGATGTCTGAAGTAGTACTATATCGAATGTGTGTGCACTCATTTGGAGCCACGTCATCCCCTGGGTGCGCAAATTTTGGACTCAAGAAAATAGCCTCTGACAGTGAAGCCGAATTTGGGATTGACTCAGCAGATTTCTTGCGTAAGAATTTCTACGTAGATGATTGTTTGAAATCTGTTGCCTCAGTCGATGAAGCTGTGCACATGATAAAGGGTAGTCAGGATATGTGCAGGAATGGTGGAGTACGTTTGCACAAGATTAGTAGTAACTCCAAGGACGTCTTAAATGCCATTCCAGAAGAGGATAGAGCTAAGGGATTGAAAGATATGGACCTATTCAACAATACGTTACCGGTTGAACACACACTAGGAGTTCAGTGGAACATTCAGTCAGACTCTTTTCAGTTTAGAATTTCCTTGGACGATAAGCCACTTACACGCAGAGGAATCTTATCTACTGTTAGCTCTGTTTACGATCCTTTAGGCTTTATATCACCAGTTGTACTAGTCGGCACTGGCAGATATGTTTTGATCTTGTTTGGCCATTTGGATCTTATCATTATCTTGACAGGCTAAACACAATTTTGTTAAGACGGTGTAAGATTTTAAGTTGGTTTTTAAGATAATTGATTTCAAGGACGATCAAGATGTGTTAGGATAGATCCACTTGTTAATTGCGTTAAGGGACGATCAAGACGAGTTAAGTTTGTTAAGATCAAACAAGATCCCGATTTCATCTTGTTTGATCTGGAAAAAACTTTACACATCTTGATCGCCCTTGAACGCAAATATCTTGTTTGATCTTGATAAACTGAACAGGTCTTGATCGTCCTTGAAAGCAATTATCTTGAAATACGACTGAATATATTACACAGTCTTAACAAAACTGTGTTAAGTTTGTCAAGATCGCGATAAGATCAAAATGGCCAAACAAGATCATAACATACATGTATCTGCTAGTGCGGGAAACAAATCTTGCAGCAAACTTGCGGAAAGAATATTGATTGGGACGATCCAATTCCAGATCAATTGCACATGAGATGGGAAAGATGGCGAAACGATCTCAAGAACCTTGTCGATTTCCAGGTTAAACGTTGCGTGAAGCCAGATGAATTTGAAAATGTAGACACTTGTGAATTTCATCACTTCTCGGACGACAGCACTGTAGGGTATGGACAATGCTCGTATTTGCGAACTATTGATAAATCTGAATGAGTTCATTGTAGTTTATTAGTAGGAAAATTTAGAGTTGCGCCCAGAAAGGCTATGACAATACCTCGATTAGAGCTCACAGCAGCTGTAGTATCTGTGAAAGTCCATGCGCTATTAAAAAGGGAATACGACTTTGATGATGCAACTCACTACTTTTGGACTGATAGTTCCGTGGTTCTAGGTTATATAGCGAATGAGGCAAAGCGTTTTCATGTATTTGTTGGAAAAAGGGTACAGCAAATCAGGGACCATACAAATCCTTCTCAGTGGAGATATGTACCAACTAAAGAAAATCCCGCCGACATCGCTTCTAGAGGAGCAACTGCGACAGAATTGATTAGCTCAAACTGGATAAATGGACCCAGTTTTCTTCAGGAATCAAAACTACCATTGTTTCGTGATATTGACATTGCGAGTAAAGTCAACTTTAATGAAGACCCTGAGGTCAAGAAAGTTCAGACCTTTGCAACTAGTATAGTAGATAAGCAACAAACTCAAACGTTGTTTGAAGGAATGAAATACTTTTCTCAGTGGAACAATGTGAAGCGTGCAGTTGCAAACTGTCTGTTATTCAAGCGACTTTTGAGGAACCGTGTAAAGGAGAGGAACGTTGGTACAAAGTCGAATTCTGTGAATTAGACAATCACAGCAAGCAGAAACAGAAATCATGCGAATTGTACAAAGAGCTTACTTCGAGAAGGACATTGACAAATTGATTCGTGAGGTACCGATAAGCAACGAATCTCCTCTGTATCGCTTTGACCCAATTTTGGATGAAAATGGTCTTATTGGTGGCCGAAATCGACAATCGCTTGATGCCTTCGAAGTCAAACATCCTGTCATATTGCCGAGAAAATGTCATGTTACAAACTTGTGGATCATGCACCATCATGAAAAGGTACAGCACCAGGGTCGAGGAATAACTATGAACGAACTCCGAAGCAATGGTCTCTGGATTATAGGATGTAGCAAGGCTGTATCAAATGTCATTTATTATTGTGTCACCTGTCGAAAACTCCGTGGTCGATCTCCAGAAGATGGCTGATCTTCCAACTGATCGAGTCGACCCAGCTCCGCCATTTTCTTATTGTGGGGTAGATTACTTTGGACCCTTCCTTGTTAGGGAAGGCCGTAAGGAATTCAAGAGATATGGAGTGATACTCACCTGCTTCACAAACAGAGCCATACATCTAGAAATTGCGAATTCTCTAAATACAGACTCGTTTATAAATGCCTTGAGAAGAATCTTATGTTTGCGTGGACCAGTTCGTCAGATACGATCAGACAGAGGCTCAAATTTTATCGGAGCTAAAAGCGAGCTAGAACGAGCAGTTTCCGAAATGGATAATGAAAGAGTAGCCGAGTTTTTGAAGAACGAGGGCTGTGACTATTTCAATTTGAAAACGAACGTACCACATGCTAGTCATATTGGAGGCGTTTGGGAGAGGCAAATTAGAACAGTTAGGAATATATTGACAACACTGTTATGCAACTTTGGAAAGCAGTTGGATGACGAAGCCCTTCGTACTTTTATTTGCGAAGTCACCGCTATAGTGAACTCTAGACCTCTTACGGTGGAAAACACATATGATCCGCTCTCTTCAGCCTTAACACCTAATCATTTGCCCACAATGAAGTCAAGGGTAATATTACCACCCCTGGAAAGTTTTTAAAACCGGATCTCTATGTCAGACGGAGATGGCGACGTATTCAATACGTAGCAAACGAATTCTGGTTCAAATGGCGAAGAGAATATTTGAATAACCTTCAGTCTAGAGGAAAATGGACAAGGAATCGTCGAAATCTTCAATTTGGTGATGTAGTTATGCTTGTAGACGAAAATCTATCAAGAAAAACGTGAAAACTAGGTAGAGTCGTGCAAGCTCAAGTAGATGATGACTGACTTGTCAGGAAAGTTAGACTTGTTGTTGGACGTCAGATCTAAATAACAAAGGAATAATAAAGGTAAAATTAACTGAGCTTGATCGTCCAATTCACAAATTGATACTTCTGCAGGAGACCGAGGAAGTCCCCAACGAGGAGCCTTTGTAGACATTAGAGTTTGCGTGACAGATGTGACCTACAGTTTGAGTTGCTTTTCATTGTTTGCCATGCACATTTTTGAATTAAGTTTGTTTTTGAAAATCATTGTATCAGTTTTGTTATTTAGACATTTTACCATTGTCACTATTTTTCTATTTTTGAAAATTGATATTTCAATTTTGGGGAGCCATGTAAATGCAGTTATTTTTGAGGTAACTTTTGTAATTTCATTTTCCGGAATTTTTTACCGTTTCCGGTATCTTCGTCATTGATTTAGGCACTCCACGATTCGCCAGACAAACTAGAAAGCAAAATTTATTTTGTAGGATAACTTTTGGAAATAAATAAGCCCAAAGAGTTTTGTAGTAGATGGTAATTAGATGATACTTAAGTGGATTAATGGTTGCGACTATGCAGTAAATTAGATGTACTTTTGAGATATATGTTTGCGTAATGACTGATGTATTATACGTTTTGAATAAACATTTGCCAAACTTTTATTACCATCTTCAGTTACACGCCTTTGGGCCAAAACGGGCAAATTGCGGTTAGATATCGAGCACGGTGGGAGCCATCTGCCGTGACAAGTATATTTCAGATTTTAGAAAATTCTATCGTCTCATGTTTTCTTAATTTAGAATAAAGAGGGTAAAAATCCATAAAATTGTTGAATCTGTGCTATAAATTACCTCCCTTGGAAGAAATCCGACTTTTGCATATTACCATTATCTTTGGACAGCATAGCAAAAATGTAGAGTAAAATGCATTCATTATAAATAACTGGATATTGGGTATTTGTTTTCATGACAAAATGAATATTTATTTGTTGTGTGGAAAGATTTTTACAATTTTAAAATTTTTATCATTCCTCCTGTAATGATTCTATTTGTTTGTGTAAGTGATAAAACAGTGAAAACCAAAGTTATCTCCTCCTACACCAGGTCTACCCCCTTAAGTTGTAAAAATTTTGTCCCTGTATTTTTTTTTTTATTATTTTTTTTTTAGTTTAACGCAACTTTCAGCAGTATTTCAGCTTCTACTACATGTACTCATAGAGGTGAGTATTTTTATTCAATATCATAAAGATACCACTTGATACCATTTGAGGTTGCCAAACTATGGACCTATATGCAAAATTTAACCACGGGACGTACGCACGCACGTGCGGGCGTACGGACGACAAAGGTAAGTCTTTATGCCCCTTCCACATTCGTTTTGGGACATAAAAATCATAAAAATGTGATTTTTCCCTAACTCGAATAATTCTGCGCCCTCTAGTGAATGATCACCTTTTAATGGAGCAATTGTAACAAGTGAGTTTAACGGCTGGATTATTCAGGTTAATTTTCCCGTATTATTTACATATAGTTCCCTTTAACAAAATTAAAGTTTTTCCGAACACAATTTCAGCATTTTTTGACAGTATATATATATATAAATCCCACTGTGCCAGATCCAAAGGATACACACTCTGTGACCTGATTATAGACAACATAATAAACAAAGTGAATGACACAAATAAAATAACAGTTGATATTTCGAGACCTGTCCGTCCCTTCATCAAACCATCAAAATTACCAAACATATAAATTAATAGAATCGATGTACGCATACTGACAAATTTTTTTTTCCCTTCTCATGTTACATCTGTAAACAACAGCATCCAACATGTAGCTCTCGACACTTTGTATAAATATTTGTAGTTTAGTCTTTGTAAATAGGTTTTATTTTTTACTTTTTTATTATGTTTTGATGAAGGGACGGACAGGTCTCGAAATATCAACTGTTATTTTATTTGTGTCATTCACTTTGTTTATTATGTTGTCTATAATCAGGTCACAGAGTGTGTATCCTTTGGATCTGGCACAGTGGGATTTATATATATATATACTGTCAAAAAATGCTGAAATTGTGTTCGGAAAAACTTTAATTTTGTTAAAGGGAACTATATGTAAATAATACGGGAAAATTAACCTGAATAATCCAGCCGTTAAACTCACTTGTTACAATTGCTCCATTAAAAGGTGATCATTCACTAGAGGGCGCAGAATTATTCGAGTTAGGGAAAAATCACATTTTTATGATTTTTATGTCCCAAAACGAATGTGGAAGGGGCATAAAGACTTACCTTTGTCGTCCGTACGCCCGCACGTGCGTGCGTACGTCCCGTGGTTAAATTTTGCATATAGGTCCATAGTTTGGCAACCTCAAATGGTATCAAGTGGTATCTTTATGATATTGAATAAAAATACTCACCTCTATGAGTACATGTAGTAGAAGCTGAAATACTGCTGAAAGTTGCGTTAAACTAAAAAAAAAATAATAAAAAAAAAAATAC